>JAODUK010002357.1:0-12157 GCA_027564635.1 Typhlichthys eigenmanni | reverse complement strand
TCTCTCTCTCTCTCTCTCTCTCTCTCTCTCTCTCTCTCTCTCTCTCTCTCTCTCTCTCTCTCTCTCTCTCTCCCCAAGGGTGGGTTCACTGTTCAGTCATGAGTGAAACAGTTAAAAGAGCATAGGCTACTCCACCCAATCTATCATGCACTGGTTTACAGCTAAACTACAAGTCACACTCAAGTGACATGTATGCACATGCAGCTGTCACTTCAGACCCGCGGCGTTGCCAGTCTCAAGGACATCCCCCATTTTCAACAATCAAGGACCTCTCTCCGCCCACTAGCATATATTCCACTTGCCAGATTCTGCGTGGCAATTTTCACAGTGGAGATGAATGGAGACTCTGATATAGACTAGATACCAGAGCCATGTAAAGAGAGTCATGCCTTCTCCGTTCACTCCAATGGACCGTTTTCTCACAGCAATGGCAGATTGTGGAGCCTCAAAATAGTTCCCGGAAGTTAGCCTAAATATTAACAGTACCCTAAATTTTATTTTAAATGTAAATCTGTGCATTTATTGACTACTAATTAAGTTATATATATGTATATATAAATATATATATATTCAAACTGCTCACCAAGCACTTCCTGGAACGGTTTTGCCTCTCCATTAACCATGTGACCATTGACAACCCATTCATAAATTAATTAATTATCGGTTTAACTGCTCCGTAGACATTTTTTTCCAGGTGCCACACTTGGTTCATATGGTGCTTAATAATATTATCTTGCTGCGTATGCAAATATATTTATTCTAACAATGTCAATAAAGCCATTTTGGACGATTGATTGTCATGACGTAATAATCATGTGACATAGTCCTACGCTCGTGCTGCTGTGCGTGATTTTCTCTTGTACGAGTAACAAGCGGCGTATTAGTGAGCACAACATCGACCCTACTTTTAGTGTAAATGCTAAATGTTAAACAAAACATGCTTATAGTTATAATAGCACAGTTCAAAGCAAAAACAAAAAAATCCTGTTATTTTATGTTGTACTATGCCGCACATGCACAAGGCTTGAGGTCGGGAACTCCAGTGTTGCAACTTGCAACGTAATCTTCTGTTTGTACTGCGCATGCTGTAAAAGATTTACCAATATGGCGACACTCTTAATTGGAATATCGCACTTCACTGCGACAATGAGCAAATACAATACTTTGTAAATCGAGCCGCCATTTTCTTCCCTGTGTCTGTCTATTGATTCATCCAATCATCTCCCAAGTATTTTTTGCCCTCGTCAAACAGGCTTGATGGATGGCTCCCCAGATGGACTTGTGTCTAACAATCCATCTGGCATGTCAAGTTACTGTACATATAGAATGTAGCCCAGAAATCTTTATGTGATGAAAATAACCCACCTCAGGTTTCACATGTTTAAACTAGACCAATTGGGCAATAAATCCTTGGACCTTGCAACTTCGGCTCTTCAAGATAGCAAAGGTTTGAGCAAAACATCTCTTTTGTTCATTTTTTACTTTCGCAGCAAGCTAATAACTGAATGTATTATTAGACAATAACTCTACTGTCTTACTAATGTATTGACCTTGGGAGTGTCACGGTTCACGGCCGCTCCGGCAGCAGACAGAGCCAAGCCGCCGGTTCAGCACCGGACAGCGCCGCCTCCACGTCGTCGGCCACCTAATGCACCCACGTGCAGTTGCCACCTTCCCGCTTCCTGGGCGGAGGTTTAAAAGGCTTTTCCGTCCTGGCACCAATTGCCAGTTCATTGTATTACTTTGATGCACGTACCAGCGTTCCCAACTCTACTCTTCGCCACCAGCGATCTCAGCGCTGCTCTCCGCCACCAGCGACCTCAGTGTTACTCTTCGGCAACAGCGGTCTCAACGCTACTCTGTGCCGCAGTCCTCCTGCCAGCAACTCTACTCCCCTCACCGCCTCAACCCCTAACGGTTGTATCTCTCCTGTTGCTGTAAATAAACGCTGTTCTGTTTATAATTGCCATCTCCTACCTCTGTGTCCTGCACTTGGGTCTCCGCCCATTCAGCGGCCGTATCCCAACAGGGAGATTATTAATATTATAAAAAATATACAGTAAGTGATATTTTTCAGTGTAGAGCAGTATCCAGTTTTCATTAGTATTGCATGGTGTTCATTTAATATAGTCAGGATCAAACCACATGACCAAATCTGCACAAATTGCATGCCAGCTAATAATCCAAGCCATCAGATGAAATAAAAATCAAAGGTAACCTACTGTGTGTTATCTAGCTGTAATCAAGAGTTGCTGTCACATAGGATTGTGTAAAAATTGTTGAAAATTAATACATATGAGACATTTACTCTCTGAGGTACTGGAGTGTCTCTGGTATACACAAGAGTATACATTGTTGTTTGCCATTTAGGATGTATAGGATGTATAGGCCGCAGAACCTATACATTGTTGTACAAAGTTTCCTTTTATGACGAAGAAGAATTTGTCTGCAGTCTTACCTTCGTTTGCCTTTAGTATTAATATGCTACTAGTGCATATTCCTTTGGAAACCCATTTCAGATCCATATCAACCTCCATGGATGCCTAATGGGTGCCTAATTTTGAGGGTCACATTTTCTCAGATCAGAAAGATTCCTGATGTGCCCTTCAGCGGGACATATGTGGATGCTAATGTGAAGCAATAACACTGCATTGGACAGTGATGAACTACAGAATTGACAAGTATGTTTTTAAAATGGCTGACAGAACTGGAAATACAGTATAACACACGTAAGGGCCTGATCACACAGAGACATTGCGCTAGAAACACATCGCCAGCAACATCACTGTTTTCCTATGGGACGAGTCTTTGTGTTTCTGTTAGACGCGCATAAACATGTCTATACTTTTCAGAGCACGGTGTGGAGTCGCGCTGCTAGTCAATGTTGATAGTTTGCACAGGTAGCCCATCTCTGTGTGATCCGGGCTTTATCAATGCGCTTTTGAAGCGGCTGCACCTACAGCGATGCGTCTATGTGTGATTAAACGTGCAGATCCCCAGATTTGTAAGAAGCGGGAGAAGGCCGTCTTTCCGAGCCGAGCTTATATTTTAGCGAGGCTACAGAGAAAACAAATGACGGCCAACTATTTATATCTTGTGCCACAGTTTGGGGAAACTGTCCAAATGATAAGTTCACACGAGCTGCGTGAACCTGACAGCCCTTCCTGCCTGTGCTCTAAAGGCACGTGAAGACCATGTGGCTGCTCTTGGCTGACATCTTCAACCTCTCCCTCCACTCTGCTCTCAAACAGGCACCCGCTGTCTCCAAGAAGCTTAGCACTACCAGCCGCGGTGAAAACACAGCAATAGGTTCCTCACTGATCTCAGGAGGGTAACTGGACCAACTTGGAGCTTGGAACTTCTGGCACAGCCAAGTATTTTATCCGTTAGTAGAACCACATGAAAGCTAATTAGTGGCTGTAAAAGGAGTCCATTCCCATGTATGCCATTATAATAGATAGGGGGGGTGTTACAGGCAGAGTCAGGTACTACAAAGATGGCATCGGCGAGAGCCAGCAGAACGCGGTATTCAAACCCGTATTTGAGAACAGCCATGGGTGACGTCACAGATGGTTTGTTCATATACAGTGCAGAGAGAGAGTATGTATAACTGGTTCACAGTGCTGACGGCATGATACGTCTCAGACAGATACGACCACGTTCAAATAGAATCGGAGTTGCCTGTTGTCTTACGGCCTTACAATACATGTACATACCAATATAATGTCTTGTATAATGTATCAAGATGATCTGCTTCAGGTCATGGGATGAGGTGAAACTAATTGTATGTGACTGCCACTTGTATAATGACAACACACCACAGCTTGTGCCTGTCATTGACTGCTGTGACTCACCTCCACACCTGACCCATGCTACGTTGCGCTTTACACTTATTGTAAGTGCGAGAAACGATTACCATTACTCCAGATATGCTAATTACATGCATTTTATATTTCTTCAGGTTTTACATTTGTTTGTTTGTCAGCCAGATTCTACTACTACTGTTTTTCCCCACTGCACCTTAGCAGGTGTCTAATTACAGGCAGGGTCATAAGACTGTGCACGCCTCACCGAGCGCGCCTCTTGAGCATCTCTGTTGCCTCCACTTCGACCACAGTGGTCGCAACAACACTATATGCTTAACAAGGCTAAAATCAAAGTGTCCGTCCTTCAGAGGAGCTTTTGTATCTTCTAAGTGAATCTCGGTCTCCTTCAGAATGACACCACCCACAGCATACTCTGTTTTGACGTTCTTGCCTCCATGGTCATCATATGCGTCGCACGACAGTGAAGGCACCAAGCACACTGCCTCCACAACGCTCAATTAATCAGAAATCAACCTTCAAATCAATAATGGTCCTCATCCACCAATGCTTAGACGTTCTGCCTGAGAAACTAACTACAGTACACCCCAGAAATGTTGGACTTATGTACGTACATACAGTATTTGACCTTAAACTGTTTTAAAATAATGATTTCAGGGACTCCAGTCTCTGAAAGAATTAGCTGCAGTGTTTCCTGCAGCTAATTCTTCCTATTAGTGAAGCTTGGTTAGCTTACTATCTGTAATTGTATTTCAGCTTGATTCTAACCACTTATTGAACATCCTGTCAGGTACGAGAATTACCGTTCTAAGTGACTTTTCTCAATATAAATGGTATTGTTATTTTTTAGGCCTAATCTTCTATCACTTATTTTTTATTACACTATGTTGCTGCTAATGTCACGGCCAGATATTGTGTTCAAAGGGATTGGAGCATTCTGCAATTTAAATTCACATTTCTACCCACAGCTGATACTGTTCTAATCTGTATCCTTTATCCATCAGAAGAACCTTAATCCATCATTCACAATTGACGGTTGCTTATTCAGTTCACATTCTGCAGGGAAATCGCTTCAGCAATCCTTTCAGACTCACTTTGATAACACGTTCTTTGACAATGACCAATTTAATGAAAGTGCCCACGTGTGGTACCAAGCCGAAAGTGGCATCTGGGATTGGTTTCGTATCTGATATATTGTGAGTGCTAATCACTGAGCTAGAACCATGGACTGTATATATAGAACTAGCTGTTTGTTTATTTCTTTAAGTTTCCCTGCATGCCTTGTAGCCTTTAGGCTAGCAAGCGTCACCTGGCTATTTATTCTGCCTTCACTGATTAAACCTGTGCTTCTCATCAAAAGGCACATAGTGTACAGTTATGTAGTTGGTCGTTGTGCATGTCAATCAAAATACCTCTCCTGTCAAATAGGCGGGTCTTAACGTAGTTCGCCAGTCTCAGACAGTCTAAGACTTTAAGCAAGTAAAGGCTGGTTATGCGGGACTAATGTCAGACACAGGTATTATACATTGTGTTCCGGTCTGTGTCTCCATGTGTCACTGTCCCCACCCCTAGTTGATTGAAAAGAAACCGAAGAAAACTATTCGTCCAACAGTACACTATTGTCGTCAATTGCTGGAATTGGAAACAAGAATAATACGTCTATGATGAGATGATGAGAATCATTGAGAATCATTGAGTCATTTTTCGGGATTAAGCTCCTTTATAGCGTTTAATGGGTAAAAGCCTGGTCACTGGCCAGTACACAGAATTTATTTTATTTTTCTTTACATAATCCAGACAAATGTTTTCTGTTCCTATTTTCAGTTGGGATAATTGAAGCCTTGAGATGAATCGCAACCCCACTGCTAACATAATAGATATCATTATAGACTTGTCTTGATTAGAAAAACATGGTGGGATCTTATTCTCCCCATTCATGATTATTAACGAATTTGCCTCAAAGCCTGCTGGTGTAGACTTTAGACCTGTCTCCAATACGCCTTTTAATGAGCGGCAGAATACCTGCAAACACTTGAATCCTGTTGTCCTTTATCAAACTGCATTGTGTCAAACTGGCTTTAGGACGAGCAACATTTATTACATCTATTTATCTCACTGAAGCTTCTGCCCGTTTGACCACTATGGGGTTTAGAGCCTTTAGCCTCTCTGCCCCCTCGTCTTTGGAATTCACTCCCACTAGAGATTCACAACATAAACTCACTGACTATATTTAAAGCCTGACTGAAAACACACTGATTCAAATTGGTATCTATAATGAACATTGCTCGTCTGTTCGAAAAATGTCCTGTTTTTTCTTTTTTTTTGTATTGATGGTTCTTTATTGTTATTGCTACTGTTATTTAGAATTGTCTTGCAAGGTGACCGTGGGTGTTTAGAAAGGCGCCTATATATTACAATGTAGTATTATTATTATTATTAAAAAAAACATTCTTGAAGTTGTAATGAGATGAACATGTAATGAGATGAGCATGGTGCATCAACAGACAACTCATAGGCTTTCAACTTTACAATAGATACACACATACAGTGTAACTAAGTTGTTACCTAACAAATATGGAATGTTCTGTAACCGAATATTGAGGGTGCGATAATTGTAGGCTACTGAGATCAACACGGCTGACTTTGTATATTTTAGACCTCTTTAAAGTCTTTTGAAAAATACTAAGTGCAATGAATAAATAATTCTAGATGATGTGAGCTTTGCTAATGCATGGAGAATAAAAGATTCAATGTCGCTTGTATTTGTGAATATATGCTGATTTATTCATCCGTACGCTTTTGTGCCTTTGTGAATTCATGCAGCTCCATGCATGCGTTGATGCTATTCTGATAAAAACCCAAGGAAAACGCCTTTAGATGGTCAGACCCATTTTACAGTTTTACAATGGTCTGAGCAGGTCTCCCATGCCTGCATGATTCCAAAGGGATTAAAGGCAGGGTCTGTCATTCCCCAGAACACTTGCTAACTTTGAAGAGTACAATGATAGATGGGGTTTAAAAAGAGACAGATAGGTTTCCGATGGCGCTTGGAGAACATGTTGCTGGGACCTTTTATGAAGGTAATAGATCAGGTAGAAGAAGATTGATTAGCTCTGTCTGATGAGACTAAACACTGCGTTGCAATGCCAGCAACATATTCTACTCTCCATCTCTCTCCACTGCTGTCAATATCTTGCATAATTATGACCTGGACATAATTTCCAACCAAAGTTACCAAAAGTTCTTTGCTGTGGACTGGAGGCTTAAAATTATGAAAGATCCATCAAGAACACTCTCTTATCTGTTCTAACTCAGGTATATATCAGGAGCTAGACATTCAGGGATGAAGTCAAGCTAGGAGGAGACCAACATAAGCACTAGTCTATTCTGCCTGCTTATCTTCCTACCGTATGAGTTTGAACGCGTGCAAACAAGGTGTTCCACTGCATACACCATACAACGTCATTGCCCTGCCTGTGTGGATGCAACTGAGTAATGTTTCTCTAATATTTCCTCTAAAGGTCACATTCAGAGATGCTGGTCGGCTTTAGGTGTACATTTGCTGACATGTTTAGTCATGAAGCCAAACAACGTATTGAGTGCATGTCCAAGGAGGAAATCAAAAATATTAACATTGTTGTGTGCTAAGACAAAAGGATAAGCAGTGTGTGGACTTTGGACAGTGTTTTATATATATATATATATATATATATATATATATATATATATACACATACACACATACTGTATATGTTTCCATACAGTATAGACTCTTCACCTGTATGCCACTGGTGTTGCTGTTTGGCACTATAGAGAGGATATACTGGTGGGTGAGTTTAGTCTGGGCTTCCCTTTAACAAGGTGAAGCCCAGAGTGAAGAAAGGGAGGTTGAACATATAGGCCACATTCAGGATGGTGTACAGTAACGTTTACTTTTCGTTCAATGAACGCGAAAGGCAGCGGCTCAAAACACCAGGTTACAAAACAGGGCTGTGGCTAACAACGTTCACATGGCAAACAACCACATTGATTTGTGATGTACCGCTGTAGAATGCTGTGTCAGCAGTAATCTCTAGTTGCACAAGATGATGGTGGATACAACCACATCTGTCAGTGCTGTAGCACACAAGGTTTTCCAATTGCTAGGAATAAAATATTCATGCATTTAATTTCAGATACAGATGCAATACATTTTAGATTAAATAACATGGTAATGCAAGTGACATTTGGTACTGGCACTAAATAGTGATTATGAGAAACATAAACAAATATGCTATACCGTAACATGTTCCAAATAAGCAGCTTCAGTTCAGCTGCAGCCCATTAAACGCAGCAAAATTAGAAAAAACGTTTTCAATCTCATTCAGTAAAGAAGGTAATGCTCATTCAGAAAAGATATTAGTTGAGTGTAGCAAATGTTCAGATCACTGACTATACATTTCTTTAATTTGTATGTTAGTACTGTGCGTTAGGGAGAATGTGCTACTGTATACCATTGCTACTATAATTATCTACATAAATATACATTAATATCATCTTATGTTCCAATACAACATGTACAGACACCTAGACATATGCAAACACTACACTGGAATCTGTACTTTTATATTAATATTTTGAAGTGCATTTGTGACATTTTGCACCTGGACATGGTTTTGAGACGTTTGAGTGCTTATTGAGTTATGTGCATTTTAAGAGATACAGTACTTGCTTGTGGGCGGATTAGCCTAATGGACAATTATAAGGCATTTGAATTAATTAAATTATATTTGAGTATCTGAATAAATCCACCTTTTTGGTACAATCTAGAACCATATATCTGTGTTTACAGTCTAAAGAGGGAGTTGTTTGCAGTGTCATTGTCATATACTCACCAAAACTGACATTGATCCGTTAGTGTTTCCCAACCTGGGGTCCAAGCCCCCCTAAGGGGGGCGCTAGAGTTCACAGCTGCTTGATCTCATTTGCTTTTAGGTCAAACATGCATTAAAATGTTTGACTATAATTGAATTGCAAAATGTATACATTTTAAAACGTTATTCAAAATCATATGCAATAACAAAGGCCAATCAAAAAATAATTTAGCCTATTAAGGACAGCGTAATTTAATCAATAAGTTACTTCTTCAAGTAAATGTGTACGTCGGCGTTATTGTTTTTTTTACGGGGGGGGGGGGGGTTCAAAGGAAAAAAGGTTGGGAACCTCTGCATTAGACTATTTACTGTACCTACTGTGTCACCAACAACAATGCATTTATCGGTAGTGTTTTACAATTTTGTTTATATGAACGTTTACGCAACTTTAGTAATGATGTAAAGTCAGGGTCTGAGTGTCTTGGCAGACTGCTCTGTGCTTCCAAAAGCTTTATTTAGGAACATGTGGGAATATGGCTGATTTCCTTGGCAGGGATTCACCTCACAATTATGTTCCGATGAGGGATTCATTCTCTCTCTCTCTCTCTCTCTCTCTCTCTCTCTCTCTCTCTCTCGTGATGATAGATCACTGTACACCTACACAGGCATGCGAGCACACGCATACACACACGCGCACACAGTTGAGTTGTTTTGCCATATATGAAGACTAATGACTGGATCTGCCTGATATTCACAAAAGCGCACGCGTACACACACCTGACCTTACATGATATTAGGCTGATAGATCGACTGTGGTGTAACAGCCAGTTCATAACCCAGTGTGGGTTTGTTTAGCAGCAGCATACATGTATACTGTTGGTTTAGCACACACAAGGTCTTGTGAATAATCATTAAAAAATACTTTAAAAAGCTGCATTCTACAGAATTAGATTTAGATTTCCAATATGTCCGGGAAGCACTGTTAACTGCCAGTGAACAAATAAAGTAACGTACACTGTATTTGCACAGGGAACCCTAATGAAACAGCTTGTTAGATCTGCATTCGTTCACTGGGCTATAATTTTACATTGTAAACTCATTACCGTGCTGAACGTCTGATACAAAGGGACCCACTATTAGGAATCATGACATAGATTTTAATTGATTGTTCGTATTACAGTACATACTGTAATTCCGGTATTTTGCAGTGAATAATCTCAGTCTATCCATTTCATTTAAAAAGTATCCATACTTATGTAACAGGCACTGTATGTCCAAGACAGGAAAGTGTTTAATATTATTCTAGTGTAGGTTTTAAATTAAAAAAGTGCAAAAATTATATTACAACAGTGCATTTATCTATATTATGTATTGTTTTGACCTGGTTGTGTGAAGCATGCTTGGCCTACAGTGTTCTGTGACATCATATCCTGCTGTAAAAAACACCTCACTTGTAGGTCTGTAATAATACAGACCGACACAGTTAGCATTCAGGGAAATGCACAAATGACTAACTTCAACAGCAAAACACTTGTATTGAAAAGCAAAACACTACAAACACCAAGTGAGAATGAATGTGAGCTGTTGCCACACACCCCTGGGACTAAGCCACATCATTGTTGTGCTTTTAGAGAGGGTGGCTCTGTATTATTCAGATTTTCTGTGAATAGGCCGCATGTTTGGACTTGGTCTCACTGCAGAGCTTCTCTTTAGCAAGACAAATGAACCACCAAAGTGTGGTGCGCGTGATTGGTTTGTGTGTTTTGCAGGCCGAGGCAGGTGTGTGTTTGTTTGCGTGCGTGCGTGCGTGCGTGCGTGCGTGCGTGCGTGCGTGCGTGCGTTCGAGAGAGAGAGAGAGAGAGAGAGACGGGATGATTCATTCGCAGTGTGGTCAGTGTGTACCGTTATTTTCTGAAAGCGGGTGTGCTACTGTTCATGCGGTGCAATGTGCCATACTTGTGTACATCTGTGTGAGAGCGTTTATGTGCGATTCTTTCCTTGAGCTTGCATTTCTCTGTTCCTAGCAAGCGTATGTGTGATGAATCTGCTGTAGCCGTGCGCTAGCAGAGATTAATCAAAGTTTTGCTCTGTGTGGATGGTAATAAGACAGACACAGCCAACTAACCTGATGGTAATTTCACACTCATGGGAATAGCTGACCAAAAAACTCTATGCCTATTTCTGTTGCTTACACATATGTAGATTAAACAGTGGTCAAGACGATTCTGTCTGCTGTACCTACTGTCTTTATATTATATTTTGTAGTAGTATTTATATTTCCCGCTCTTGTCTAAAATTATTGCATTTTTTATTAATGAATCATGATGCATATAGCATTGCAAATTCTACTCATGTATTTTCATTACATTATTTGCTACTAATTATTTACTTATTTATTTCACTTATTGATTTATTTCATTATAACTTTTTTTCCCTCTTGGGATTGGAATTTTATTGAAAAAAAAATGAAAAAAAGTCTACTAATAAATCAAGTCTTACTAATCAATAAATATTTTGTATACTTTGTATTATTTTAGCTTCCTGCTCTGCTTTGACATAATTAATCACCAGATAATGATAATGTACTACATTTTTTGAACTCCTGATTTGCTCAAGTATTATTGAAAAATGTGAACAATATCACACTACAATCACCTATACCAAATAATTCACATTCTCCTATAAATTGCTGCAGGACAAACAGTCGCCATTATTTTTGTGTGACATTTCTAAACTGTAATCACGTAAGGCAGCCGACTTTAATAAACCTCATTAGGAAGCCGTACGGATTTAGGCTTGCTGTTCGCAGACAAGTATCTTGGGATGATCTAATAATGCCTTGTAAAGCATTTGGTCACCTGCTGTTTGAATTAAAAGGTCAGGTCTTTGTTTCAGAATTAGATGCTTACTGACAGTGTTCCCTTAGCTGCCTTAATAGAACGCCACCATTTTCCATTGGTTGGGAGTGTCTAGATGCAGACCCAGGGGTGTTGCCTCCCTGTCCGATTGTCTGTCCGTCTTGGGCCGGCTGGCTGCCCGTCTACCTGGAGGAGCAGCTGGCCAGGTAATGTAACTGTCAGCTATTATCTGTCAGCTCAATCTACGGTATCAGTCAAGCCAACTATCTGTCTAGTTATCTCAACAGCTGCTAAGGTAACCTCCATGGTAACGCTGCCGAAGTTGACATGCAATATGTTCTGTGTTGACACATCTGTGATGAAAGGGACAATTGAACATTTTGCCCCACTGTGTACTTAGCGCCCACAAAAACATGACCACAATGAGAGACAAAGCAAAGTCTTTCTTAGTTTGAAAACTGTTCGGGGGGGCCTATAGGTGAACAGGTGCAACCAGTCGTCCTGTCCCTGCAGCTGAAAAACACCCCCATAGCATGATGCTGCCTCCACCATGTTTCACTGTTGGGATTGTATTGGGCAGGTGATGAGCAGTGCCTGGTTTTCTCCACACATACCGCTTAGA
>JAODUK010002356.1:0-12158 GCA_027564635.1 Typhlichthys eigenmanni | reverse complement strand
GTAGAGTCCGTACAGAGATGTAATATTCTCTCTGATCCGTTTCCCCGTGCGTCTCTCAAATTGCAGCAGCAGTTCAGTCGTAGAAGCATAGAAGCACTTCCGTGTTCGTCACTCCAATGTATCTCAGGGACTTCAGTGGTTCTAGTTTCAGTCAGAGGAGCCATGGAAAGAGAGAGTTACGTCAACGGAAGTTCAACATTTTCAATGGTAACGTGGTCCATGGAGAGGTGAAACAGTACCAGGAATTGCTTGGTGGGCAATAAGAATGAATATGAAATCCATGATCCGCCATTGCTGTGAAAAAAAGGGTCCGTTGGAGTGAACAGAGGTGATGCGACTCTCTCTTTACATGGCTCTGGTTTCAGTTAATCTCTCGCTGTTGTTTTTGAGGCGCCACAATGCCAACTGTCACAATCAACTGTTTTCATTGCATTCATATGTGTATGGCTCTGTCGTCCAAATGACACTGCATAGCTAGTGAACAATATGTCATTAGGCATTTTATTGTTGTGTATCAAGACAGCATTGGAAGTACCGAATGTACTGAATGTAGATGTTTGCTTCTCTATATTACTTATCGTCATCTAAAGGCTTTCTTGCAAATATAATTGTCATACAGGGAACATACAACCATACCATTTTACCTGACGTGGACAGAAAAAAGAGAAATGCAAGAAAATGACATAAATAACGTAACTATTATCGAAAATAGCCTAGTAGTATTGTATAATAGTTTGTACACCTTAAGCATGGTTAATCCATATACTGTATGCTCCATTAACCTTTACTGGGCTAGAGAATTGGAGCGGCAGCCATGACAATGGTGTTGATGATATCATTCCAGTACTGTGCCAAGGCCAACACATCTAGAGGGCTCGTGTAATATTCCTATTACCCGTTCAAGGTTTTGCTGGAATCTCTTAAGATGCCCGGCCTTATTTCCATGACATTTTCAATCCAGCAACACTGACAGTAATTTGTAAACGTACCCCTGCCGTTAATGGACCCTTATTTTCATATGTCTTCAACATAATATTCAGTTGTTCCACATGTACTGTAGATGCTTGAGCATGCTCTATAATAAGTCATACGTACAGTATGCCAGTGGGAACCTCAGCCACTTAGATCATTCACTCCTGACCTGATCTTCAGCGCTACAGTAGGATGTTGTTGTTATAGCCCTGTGAGAAGTTATTGGCCTGACATGCTCAAGTTCAGCCGCAGATGTTTTAATGCACTGTCACCCAGACCCGGAGTCCATCCTTGAGAGTGTGTGTGTGTGTTGTGCACATTTCTGTGAATATTTGTTATTAGTGTGTGTGTGTGGGTGTGTTGTTTACATTTATGTGAATATTTGTTAATTGTGTGTGCGTGTGTGTGTGTGTGTGTGTTGTGTACATTTGCTTACATTTGTGAATATTAGTTATTGGTGTGCGTGCGTGCGTGCGTGCATGTGTCTTGTGTGTGCGGTGTATGTTGTCGGCATGTGTGTGTGTCTGTGGCGGATAACATAGCTCAGCGAGGTTTGTGTATTGCATGTGTGCGTGCGTGTCCATACGTCATTATCCTCCCAATTTTTCCGAGGCACTATCTAGCGAAACAGATTTATAGAGGGCCTTGGAGGTGAGTACGCTGCCGTCCCCTCCGAGAGGGGAGAAAAGGCAGTGGCTGGGACGCTGACCAGGTTTTCTCCATCCAGTGGCTGCTCAGACATGGGAACCCACCAGAGAAGACTGTCCCAGCTGGACGAAATTAATCTCTGTGTGTGTGTGTATGTGTATGTGTGTGTGTGTGAGATTATACTGTATAGTGTGATGGACTCAAGGAAGTTAAAGTGATCTTGTGAACAAGAGCAGGACAAACTGTGGATGGAAATGACAAGATAAGGCTGCAACTAATTGTTTGGTTGTAAACTAGAATCAAGTATCATATTGGTGACTGTTCACAGACAGTGGTTCTGCAGAACGTTCTGCAGTCAGTCATGCTGTTTGTGAGTCCCAGCAGCACAATGCCGATACCATTCCTGAAGAACAGCACCACATGTTAGCGCCTGGCCTTCTGTTCTGCAGCCGAGGCTTGCGGAGAGTAAAGAAGAAAATTGCCTGAGCCTAATGGGTCTGCCAGGAGAGCTTTGATGCTAAACTGCATACAGGATCCGTTGGGGCAGAGTCTTTCCCAGCCCACAAAGCCAGCTGGAGAAGACGTTTGTCCAAATATCCTGGCTTTCTGCGTTGCCATGTTTTCTCTGTCATTTTGTCATAATAGATATCAAGAGACATGTTCTCCTTATCTTATATTTACCCCTCACTTAATCAACTTTATAGCATTGTCAGATTAGGATAATCTAACAACCGTATATATGGTAATATCCTATTTTGGATGTTAGAATAAGTACCTGAACATTGTTCTAGAATTTCTAAACAGAAATTGCAGCAGTCTACAGGGAGATGCTAATGAGATGTTTTAGCTAAGCGCCATTGCTCGTCAGGTAAAGTGCTTTTTATTTTAGGGAGTGTTGTGCCAGCAGTTCTTCAGGCACCTCTTCCCCTACCCAGGGGAATTTGGTTTGGCTTGCAGGGCTGAAGCAAAACACTTTCCTGTGATTTATCTTTCGAGCATTGTTCGGCGTGGCTACAGTGAGAGAATCTGCTTTACGTGGAGGAGGCCTGCAGACAACTGTCAAAGTCAAGATGGCGATAATCATTTCTATGGAAAGAAATTGCCACACACACACGCACACACACGCACACACACGCACACACACACACACACACACACACACGTATACTCCACTGTACTGTAGGAATATGGAGGTGGAGAGCCGATGTTTGCCACGTCCGCAACATTATTGTCCTCTGTAACAAGCATGAGACAGACAGCACTAGCATGTTTATAGTGACAGTGTTCGGGACTCTGAGATGCTGATTCAAACACACACACACACACAGTGCATGTTACCACATGGGAATGAGACTGGGTTAGGTTAGCGTGACCCCACTGAGTGCAGTGTGTTTAGTCAACGCTGGTTAATAGAAGCCTCTTCAATGGTTCTCATGTTACGTCTGTAACAGCAGGACTGCCACAGTAACCGGCCCCTTGTGTTTCATTAAACCTTCAAGAAGGTAACACAAGTCTCGCGCCGTGGGTTGTTAGGGCGCCATCCATTTTCACTCACGTCATGCAGCGGCCCATAAAGGCCAGCACCTTGAAATAGGTTTTGGCTTTCTAGGAAAGACCACGAGAAAGGGCTGGGCTACCATGGGGACTGTGCGACAGTGAGCTTTTGAAGTGCCCTATTAGGGATTACATTTGGGCACATTGCGACTGAGATATGGGATATTTCCATGCTTCTAAATGGGGCGCGAAGCCTCTTGAAAGGCAGATGTATTTCTTCTTCTTCTGTAGGCACTGGAGCGAGTGTGGTTCTCAGCAGGAGTTTAATCATACTTCTGCACCATCACAGCCACAAACTAACTCTCTAAAGATGCTTTATAATATAATTTATATAATTTGCTTTATAACGACCTGTACAATCTAGGTCAGTTGCAGGAATGTTGTCTGATCGTAACTGGAGAGAACTGAGATGCTGGTTCCTTCGTCAGCGTCGGACAAGCCGACATTGTTGTGCCACTATTTTTAGCCCGTGCTCTCTCTGTTATGTGCTGACGCGGCAGAAAGACAAGCGGGCAATACAATAAGCTGTACCGACAGTCCCGTCGCTTGTCAGCGGATCTGGTCTCAATTAAGGGGCCGAGGAGTGGAAACCTTGTGGCTGGTCTTGCGCAGCGCGTTTGCACCGAGCGCCATTGACGGACCGGCCATTTTCAGGGATGAGGAATGTGTGTGTGTGTGCACGTGTGGAATATGCCATCTTTGAAGCGCCAGCCAAACATCTGTCGGCTTCTCTCTGGTTCATCTTTTATCTGTTTCTGACTCTTGACTTTTACACTCTGTTTTTCTCTCTTTGTCTACCCCTCATCCCTCCTCCCTCCCATTTTGTAAGCGTTAACGTTTCATATCACACACGCACGCACCGCGCGCCAGCTTTCGCCCACAGCACCGGTGACTGTGACTGCAGTGTTATGATACGCCCGCTTTGCTCAATTACTGGGCTATTGTGTTCAGCGTGACCTCGCTCACACCGTCTTTGAGCGAGATAGGAGGCTATTATGGGCTGGCCAGGGCATAGCGCAGATGGAAACTCTAATTAGAGCCTCACGCCGGAAGACACATCAATTACCAGCCTATTTCATGTCTGTGTGTGCGTGTGTGCATGCGTGTGTGCGTGTGTGTGTGTGTGTTTGTGTGTGCATGTTGTTCTGTGGGAGTGTGTCTACATGAGTGTTTGTGTAACTTGTATTATAACTATTGTTATATTTCAGTTGTTCAGTGTCTCTAAAACAGCTCATCTGAGTCGATTATGTTCGTTGCACCACTGACATTTGTTGAATTGGCGTAAATAGTGAAAATAGAGTAATAGACCTTTGTGAACATATTCAACGCTTGCGAACACAAAGCACACAGTCTGCGGAGGTCGTTCTCAGCAAACACACATTGATGCTGGGCGAAGGGTGATAGTTTTAATATAGTATCTTTGGAATGTTTACGCAAAACGATCAAATTTCATGTTCAAAGTAAACGTGTTTGCCACTGTGCGCCAATTCTGAACGCACCTCTGGTGAGAACTTAAAGGTTAAAGGTTTAAAGGTTAAAAGTAGCCTCAAAGGAGGCAGCTCCACCTCGATGGGTAAACAGTAATAAACAGACTTGACAGTGAACAGGAAATGAGTGAGAGGAATTAGCCTGAGCAGAGAGCTCTGGGATACGTTAGCTTCATCACTGGGAAAATTACACAATTGAAGTAAACACACACACACACACACTGTGGAGACTCCGCCATCAATAACAAGGTATAATGACATTTAGAGCAGCAGCCCTTCCACTCTGGTGTGTGTGCAGATGACTCCACTTAATTACAGTGACTACTTTTATGTGTCCTGTACTACCAGGGCTCATTTCCACAGCTGCCCCTCTCGGCAACTGAACAAGGCCAGCGTGGCGGTTGTTTTTTTCCGTAGCTACAGTACAGCTACATCATTCTCTCGTGTTGTAAGGAGAAAAGGCTGCTCAGTGCTCATACTGTAACTAAGGAGATCTTTCCTTACAGCGTTTTATACTCATTCAAATCACACGCGTGTTTTAATTTGAAGCGGTAGCGCCCGTGTATTTATCCATAATCAGCGAGGTTCTCTAAATATAATGGTGGCTTGTATTTTATTTTACCTCAATTACATTGCTCAATTACTATAACTGTGTGTGTGTGACTCAGTTGTTTCCTTTTTAGTGACGACATTCTTTTAAACACTGTTTAAATGGGCATTTTCCAAAAGGCATGAAAAATGCCATTCTGTCATCTACACCTCTTTGTGCTAACAAGATGCCTTGCTGCTAACCTAACTCCAACTGAGACAGTGAGAAATTGCCGTTCCCCCATCGGTTTCACTGCTTTTATTCCGGCTTCCTTCTTTCTTTCTTGTGTCTGGCATTCTCCCTCTTGTCAATCGGCTGTTCTTCTCTTAGTGTGAGGACCTGGTGCTCTTCTGTACTACTTTCTACTGTTGTGTTCACTCCAGAGCTGTATTTATAGGAGAACTGGGTCCAGTCAAACGTAGCCTTAACACTACCATGTGGGCAGACAATGTAGCCTGAGGCTAAGAATGTCATACTGTACGTGTGTGCATGTGTGCGTGACAGAGGTCTGTGCCACCCAGGACGAGAACCCCCGCTCCCACGGATTACAGAGCGAACGCACACTAGCAAGGCACACCAGAGCCCAACGGCTCTGTCACTGGTTTGTTAGTGTTCTTGAGGTGTCGGCGAGTTAGATTTTATGTAATTTACTGTACCATTTCACACTGTTACACGTGCACACACATGCCTGTGTTTGTGTGTGTGTGTGTTTGTGTGGTGTGAGATACAGCCAGCAGTATCTGCCAAAGGCCAGTTATAGACCGCAAATGTCAACCTAGCCCTATACTGCTCCTGCTGGTCAGGTGGCACCTTGCATGGCTGACACCGCCATCGGTGTGTGAATGTGTGTGTGAATAGGTGAATGTGAGGCAACACTGTACAGCGCTGTGAGTCTACCAAATTGGCGTCGGACAATGTCTCTAGTGAAACGTTGCGATGGGCGATGCCATCGTCAGGTTTGGGGGGGGGATAAACCTTTTCTTTAGCGTAAATAAATATCATTTAAACAAAACAATATGACTAATTAGATATTAACAACAGTATGTAAAACTTAAGTAGTAATTAATACATTAGTATATATAGTTTATAGCTTACCTAATGAAAAGAGGACAGCCACTTCTGAAGTGGTGTACAGGATTTGTGCTCATATAATTTGCGCAAAAAAATGGACAATGGCATCGTCTATCGGCCCACCCATAAATATATGCAGTCCATTTACAATTTCATTGCTTACCATACATACCCTCTCTCTCTCTCTCTCTCTCTCTCTCTCTCTCTCTCTCTCTCTCTCACACCGTCTGCACCTGTTACAGATGGTGAATGGATGCTCTCCACGCTCACACACACGCACGCACACACACACACCCTCACACACGCTCACTAGTGTATTTTCTCCTATACATCTAATCTGTCTCCCAATATTTGGTACTATATTTCACTCTCTCTACTGCTTGCTTGTGTACAGTATAGGCTGATTGTATGTGCTTAATTTATGTGTGAAAGTTATGATGGCGGTGGTGACTGGATATGTAGATTATTCTTTTAGAGCTTCTATGGATAACGGTTTACTTTTAAGCAATGCACTGAGAACAGTGTAGTGAGAAAAAAATGAATAATTTCTGCTATTATTAATTAGGCACTTTATTATTTAGGCCATTAGCTGTTTTGTTGATTTAATGACATTGACATGGCGTTTGACATGATGCTGTAATTATTCGAATAGAATATTGTTTGCTTACAATTGCTGGTGTATGACCTGCCCAACGTTTGACAAATGTACTACATGCAAGTTGCTTTGGATAAAAGAGTCTGCCAAATGTTGTAAATGTAGGTGTAAATGTAACTTTCATTGAAACCAAATCAAATTGTAATTACAACTTAACATATAAAATTTAGCACAGCAAAGTAGAATATGTAATCTCTGGTGTTGCTGTTTGTAGAACATATCAGTGATGATCAGCTTCTCGGTATATACCTACTGTACTGTACCCAGGTAAGAGCAGCATTCCACTAAAAGCAGGGCTCCTATGATTCAGTGTGAACAGCATTATCACCATCCTTCACTATGCGCCACAACGTGCAGTGCAGACTCATAAAGATAATTTAGTGTGACAGTATTGTCTGTGATTTGCTGTACATTGCGAGCTAATAGCTAGCAACAAATTGCTTTGATATGTAACCATTACTTGGCCAATCAAACCCTATTTTGCTTTGTCACTTTTGTCGCTGTGACAACGGAATTTCCCTTGTAGGATTAACCGCGTGTGATGCTCTCTTATCTTGTCTTCCCAAATGGGTTGCTCCAAGCCATCTGCAAACTATTTGGGCACAACCTACATGTATGAGCAGCAGTCAGCTGCTCATACATGTAGTCCTCCAGGTTCAGCCCCAGCTGGACTGGTCTTGTGTCCCAGGGGTCTTCTGGGAGCTATAGGAACCACGGCACACTGGCCTCAATGCATGGGATGCCCATTCAGGTCATGGAGATGTGCGCTCACACCCTATCCACAGACAACTGCCTCCGCCAGGTTAGATAGAAGGGGATGTAATTAGAGGTAGGTGGTGGTGTTGGGGGTTGGGGGTTTCATTTTAGCGAGTGACATGGGGATTGTTGGAGACGAGAGGGAATACGTGACAGGTTGCATTTAAGGAATAGCTGGACAAAGGCTAACATCAAAGGCTTTTTGCACCTCCTCTCTCCTCTCTCCCTCTCACCGTCCCATCTTCCCTCCCACTGTGTAGATCTACTCATTTTCTCTTGCAAGCCATCTCGTCTCCATGCAGGCTGTTTTGGCAGGAGTGTTTTTTTATTATGATTTCTCTTTCAGTCCAGGAGGAAAAATGCCTCATTTACACAAAACACTGTTTTCGCTGTGCATGTCAAGATGACTCTCTCTCTCTATCGATCTCCCTTGCTCTCTCTCCTCTTCTGTCTCTTTTATTCTCTTGTCCTTCAAGTTCTCCTCTCATTGACTGGTTTTCTGTACAAAAACTACAGCACATGCTTTTTTATCAGCATGCTTTTAATTTTGTTCAGCACTTGTGTTGGTTAAGAATTTCCCAGTGGTCGGTAAAACCCCTGAAATATGTAATGCAATAACAATATAGCTAGATTCTTTTGTTTTGATAAGACGGTCGTCAGTCGCTCACATGTTGCTGTTAGTTTCTTTGTGTACGACATGTCGGGGGTTCTGGTGAGGAGGTGAATGGTGTAATGTTTTTTAAAACACATTTTAAACACGTATGTGACCCAGTGTTCTAGCGTTTCACCGTTTGTACTGCCTGTGTGTTTAAGATACGCCCATGTGGTCAGCTTTGTTCTATAGCGGCAGTACAGAACGCTATAGGCCGATATCTGGCCTGATATTGCCTGCGTCTGTCAGCGTTGAGCAGCAGGAATGTAGCTTAAGGAAAGCAGCGGGGTGAAACACATTGAGTCGTCATTAGAACCATATGGATGCAGTGGCTCACGTTAGTTCTGAAAATAGCCCACAGTGTGATGGGCCAAAAGGTGATTCACCAGGTGCAGTCATATTCACTGCTGGGTCCACTCATTCGTACTCAGTGTGTGTTGACGCTTTCTGGCTGAGGTGGCCATTGTTCTGCAGGGTCGCTTTATGAGGGCTTTTGTTGACAGGCTGACAGCAGGATGGGAGTGGGGCTGTCTGTCTGTCTGTCACTTACAGTAGTTTGCATGTCTGTCTGTCTGCCTGTCTGTCTGTCACTTACAGTAGGGTGTCTGTCTGTTGGTCTGTATGACACTTACAGTAGGGTGTCTGTCTGTCTGTCTGTCTGTCTGTCTGCCATTTAGGATGTCTGTGTATCACTTAGGGTGTATGTCTGTCTGTCTGTATGTCACTAACAGTAGGGTGTCTGTCTGTCTGTCTGTCTGTCTGTCTGTCTGTCTGTCTGTATGTCTGTCACTTACATTAGGGTGTCTGTCTTTCTGTCTGTCTGTCACATAGGGTGTCTCTATGTCTGCTTGTACCTGTCACTCAGTGTGTCTGTCACTCACTGGTCTGTGTGTCTGTCATTCAGTTGGCTTGCCTTCCATCTGTCTGTCCCACTCCCCCATTTCCCGTATATCTTTCTGTCTGTCTGTCTCTCTGTCTGTCTGTCTGTCTGTCTGTCTGTCTGAGGCTGTTTCCATAAAGGCCTAACCCTGCGCTCAAAGAGGTATGCTATGCGTATCTGCTTTGCTACATGTATGGGCTTAACAAACTATGTACATTGTAGATAAACCTGTAGTTATGTAAACCCTGTGGATATAACATGACTGCAATAATAATTTGACTATAACATAGCTTACATCAAGATATTTTTACAGTGCCGGTCAATGAATGGTGTAAAACGTGTTATTCTAATTGGGCTCCACTTTTTTGTGGTTTTGCATCCAATGCGTTAATAAACCTAACTGGCGATTACAGTATTTCTCAGTCGCTTTGGTACATTTTTCGATTCAGTCTTTTCAGTTCATTCGATTCAGTCACGTTTCAAACCAGCTTGCACATTTCTCAAAACAATTCATACAAACAGCATAACACAATGTATTTCCTGCAATAGCTCGTAACTTGCTCAAAATCCTTAGTCTAACTCTCAAAAGCACATTTTTACGTCAATGAACATGTCATCAGATTGTCAAGTCCTTTTGTCATTGTTGACAAACACGATGCTCAATTTTGTCAAAATGCTTAGTCGTGTTGTAAATATAAAACTGCATTCTGTTGGTATTGTCTTATGTACACTATGGCTACATTCTTGATAAAAGCACACGGCTGCACTCTTTCTGTGTTGATTTTGTACATTTGAACAGTACAAAGTCACACAATGCTTCATGTGAGATTAGAGGATTCACATGTATGCTTTTACATTAGTGTACTTTTGGTCTGTCAACAGATTATAATGTCATTGTGATTCAGAAAGAAAATACACAAAACTATTTCATAGCACAAAACCATTCGCTTTGGTAAATGTTTTGACTCAGTGTTACTGTAACACTTGCAAATCAGCTTCTTCATATCTATTCGTACAAACATACAGTAACACAATGTATTTCAGTAATGTATCTGCAAAAGCTCGTATCTACTGTCAACAAAAGTGCTTAGTCTATCCCTCAAAAGCAAATTTGTACATCGATGAACATGTCATTGCCATCAGAATGACATGTCATCAAGAAGAGGGAGGGGCGACGCGGATGCTCATCTACTCTGATTGTGTCGCTACACAGTGTCACTGAAAATTTGAATAAAGTTGAATGTTGGTCAACTGTGTTGGTTAGCTTTCCCAGTATCAAGTACATGGACCCTATTATTCCGATTGGAATCTGTTTAAAAGCTCAACTCGAAAGAAAATGCTCTACATTAACACCACGATTGGAAGCGAAACATTCCGAAGCAGAGAGGTTATAACCCGTTCCGTAACCCGTTTGAAAGAAGAATTCTACCATGTAAACGGTTAAACCCGATTACATCTTGGTTGCGTTCTGTCCCGTCTTAAGTTTTGTGTGATGCCTGTTAACTATTCTGCACAGCCACTTTACAATGGATGTATCCTATTATAAGAACAGTACAAAGTCTGGACAAATCAACTGCGTTGTGCAAAAACAAGTAAATGGGAGTTAGTAGCCTACGGTGACTTCATGGAGCTGTACATCTCTCCACCAGTGACATAAATAGCTTGACTCATACAACTAGAAGCTAGTCGGTTTTAGCCATTTGCTAGCGGGACACGTTACATTATGAGCTAGGTAATGTGTGCATGTTAAACATCAATTCAGATTCAGTTACGACGGCACATGTAAGCACCAGACCCGATTACGTGACATGACAACCCATGTAAACAGGTAACCCGAAATCTTCAATCAGAAAAAGATTCCATTCGGAAAAACAAAAAATTTCCCATGTAAACCTGTGCTGTGCCCATGTAAACCTTACTGTGCCTGGAAAGGCTCTGTCCTCTGTGGAGAGGAGCGGCGGGGCTTTGGTAGGACTGCTGGGCTGTTGCATGCTGGTCCAGCTTGGCGGGAGGCAGCCAGTGGAGCTTATGTGTTGTTATTCTTGGTGTGGTCTGGTCGGGCTTGGGTTGGGTTGGTCTGAACCGGGCTGGTGCAACCACATCAGTGGAGCCTGTAGGCCTCGCTGAGAAATTGAAGCCATATTACTGACTCACTGCTGAGTTCTGGTCATGGTCCTCACCACTATGTGCGCGCACACGCATGCACACGCACACACACACACACACACACACACACACACACACACACACATGCACGCGCAACCCGCACATCCACACAAGTACTGTACATACAGGGATGCAGATACAATCATGTGTCTACCACAGATATACTGTACCCATCACAGTGTATACATCCAGGCATCCTGCTGCAATACAATACACACCACATGCAAAGTCACTGTGCTACCTCTCTCTCTCTCTCTCTCTCTCGCTCTCTCTCTCTCTCTCTCTCTCTCTCTCTCTCTCTCTCACTCTCTCTCTCTCTCTCTCCCACCCACTCACGGCCTGCCTGTGATCCTGGTCGCATTAGAAGAGGGATACAGTTCAATGGGATGTTAACTCTGGCACCGCGATGAAGTCAGCCAGTCTTCTTACTCAGCACAGGATCTCACTCATGCAGGTGTGGGATGTGCTGACCTGGCTTCCTCCCCCACCCACCCACCTCTGCAGTCCCCTGCAGGCTATGACCTAATGGTCATTGGATCCTTCTCTTCTCTTCTCTCCTCTCCTCTCCTCTCCTCTCCTCTCCTCTCCTCTCCTCTCCTCTCCTTTCCTATCCTCTTCTCTTCTCTTCTCTTCTCTTCTCTTCTCTCCTCTCCTCTTCTCTCCTCTGGCGTGATGGCTAAGCTTCCGCAGACCAGGGAATGCTGTGGTCTGCAGCGGGTCTATTGTGT
>JAODUK010002355.1:0-12159 GCA_027564635.1 Typhlichthys eigenmanni | reverse complement strand
GTGTGTGTGTGTGTGTGTGTGTGTGTGTGTGTGTGTGTGTGTGTGTGTGTGTGTGAGAGAGAGAGAGAGAGTGAGAGAGAGAGAGAGAGAGAGAGAGAGAGAGAGAGAGAGAGAGCATGTGCGAGCCGCGCACGGATAGGCCTGTAGTGTCTGCTGTGGGGTTGACACGTTTCTGCTAACAATCAGGTCACACACGGGGACCCGCATTCCAACTTCCTGATCCCCCACTTGTTTCCCTGGCTTGTCTATGCGCACCCCCCCCCCCCCCTCCTCCACACACTAACACGCTTGGCACTTGAGACCAAACCATTGGCGAGGACCCAGAAACCGTAGTAGTAGTTATGAGACGTTGTGACATTATCCATTGATATATTACAACATCAGAACGCTCGCGGACCAGGTCTATATACGTAAAACGCATGACCGCAGTAAACGTTACGGTAGGAAGACTACATTGCTACGAGTCGAGTAGGATCATAGAACTATATAAATAACGCGTGCAGAGCATTTCTTGTACTCTGCTTCCCTCTGCCGGTCACTTATGCGTCTTACAACAAATTATGCCAATTTCCACAAATCAGAGCGCACAACTTGCGGGAAGTAGCCTATATGCAATTTGTAAATCTAGATTATATCTACAATAAACATATATTTTTAGACTACGTGGATTCTCTGCCTTAAAAAAAAACTATTAGTTTTTGTAGCGAACATGTGGGTAAAATGGAAAAACGTTTGAAATCATCAAAGCAACACACACACACACACACACACACACAGATAGACAGTGTAGTATGCACGCTCACACACACACACATGACCCAGTAACCAGTATGGGAATCTCGTGGTGTGGTCTGCACCAGACTTTTTGGGCTCTGACAGCCATCTTCGCTCACCTCACTGATGTCACGAGAGGTCAAACCTTTACACGTAAATCATCACTGTCCCATATACAGAAAACATTATTAGTTATACAGGCCTTCTGCCTTTTCCATCACCTGGGGGGAATTTCACAATACTAGGAATGATGGTGCAGAAATACAGAAAAGAAAAAAATCCAACCAGCCATCCAACCATCCAACCAGCCAGCCAGTCAGCCAAGAGGTCTACTGGCTGTTAATTCAAGATGATATACTGTAAATAGTTGTACAACTTATCTAATGCCAATTTATATGATTGTGTTGTTAACTGAGATGTAGACCGCCATATTGGAATCGTACGTTAAACATATTTGTGGAGTATGCCAGGCGTTGTGGATCAGCGCCAAAGGACTGAACTGAGACGGGAGAAAACATCAAGTTTATTTGTATAGTCTATACAAAAAGACATCTTTATTTTTTAAAACCTGGTTTGATAATATTATTTTGGTCAAGCAGTTGATCAACCCTCCTCTTCCTCATTCCACTTTACCTTTAGTCGAACGAGATGATGCAGTTATAGGAACGGTGTGATTTTCGTCTACACAATAAAACAACAATTAGGGCTATTCAATCAGTGGTGAGCGGCTAGAACAAGGTTTGACAATTATATTTTATTTTATTATTGAAAACATTGCGGGCTTTATAAATTAAATAACACAATGTAGCTAACATTGTTAAGTTGCATAATACATTTATGCATATTTCTACACCATTTTCATAATACAACTTCAGTTCTTTCTTAATATAATGTTTCAATGCGCTGCAGTTAATAGAATTGTTCTGCAGAGCTCGTCAAATAATTTTTTAAAAATGTTTGATGTACCGCAGGCTGGATAGAATGTCTCAAAGCCCAAGTGTGGGCTAGACGAATCTCGCCCCAGATGAGAAAGCTTATTCCACTTGTAGCACATCAGCGCCCTCTGCTGGCACATCAAAGAATGATACAAATGTGCATGCAGTCATTCTGGAGAAAGATTGTTGATTTTTGAACAACCTGATCCAAACAAAATCACCTCTCCATTCAGTGCCATAGGGTGCTCCCTCAGAAGCTCCGCCCCCTACATATTGGACACGCATTGTCAATGTGGTGGCAGGGTTGTGTGTGGTTTGTGTTCTTATGTACAGAGCCACATGGTTCCAGCAGGCACACAGAACAGGCAGCTAGCAGACCGTGAGGAGATATTTGCTGAATTGGACAAAAATGTGTATTAGCTTACAACCTCTGATTCCACCTTTAAAGGAACACGCCATGATGTGTGCCTGGAATTCCACTCGTGATTGTAACCGTGGCGATGTGGCAACAACATTGTTGTTTTGGTTTTCAGCATGAGATTTCATGAAACGCTGCACGCACACACGCGTCCTTCTGGAGTGCCAGAAGGACGTCTGTCTGTATGTATGCCAATGTATGTATTGCTATTTATCATTCTTCCATACTCCCTATTTAAATAACTGATTTTTCCTGCACAGCTCTGAGGCGTAACTGAACGGTGGAATCACAACATTTGCATATCCTTTTAATAGCAGCATCACGATGTCTCGGTACATCATGATGCTGCTATTAAAAGGATATGCAAATGTTGAGTCAATAAATCCAACGCTTAATGAAATATGAAACCGATATACCGTGTACCATTACAGCAAGCCCTAGGCTACTGACCAAGATCGACGGCCTTTGATTGATATCTTAAATTTCATTGGCCTGTGGCAGTCACATGGTTTGGGCTACCAACTGCGTGTTCACCGCCACACAACAAGCGTGCTTCCATGCACCCTGTGAAGAGCTGAACAGAAGAACAGCATTAGGGAAGACCGTGGGTAGTTGTAGTCTCAGCCTCTTCTGTTCATCAGCACTATGTCACTTGAGGGTGGCAAGTGGAGCAGTGGGTAGAGCAGGGCAATAGGTGATCAAGAACAAGTGTTGAGGTGTCCTTGAGCAAGGCACCTAACCATAACTGCTTCCGGTTGTCAGCTGTTTCCTTGCATGGCTGACATCGCCATCTGTGTGTGAATGTGAGGCAAATAATTTAAAAAGTGCTTTGGGTGAAAGGGATAAATGCAGTTAATTTATAATAAACAAATATGTGCTGAACATCTGCTGCATAGACCCCTGTAAGCTCGACAGTACTTTCTGAAATTTAGTAGATTTTCATTGGCTGTTAGAATTGTCTCACAAAGTCTGTACCATGTGATTCTGTCGTGTTGTTCCTCCTACAAATTCCTCTGTATAAGTTTAACGTCCAACTTTGAGGTATGTAGTTGGTTGTTGTGCATGTCAATCAAAATACCTCTCCTGTCAAGTAGGCGGGTATTGATGCAGTTAGACAGTGTTGTGTCCCAGACTTTACATAAGTAAAGGCTCTGCAAGAGGTCAGTTGTAACACTTCCAATTTCTCCAATCAGGAAAGAGTTACGAATCACCCACTTTTCACAAGTGAGGAAGTGGCAGACACACCATTTTAGAATGAACGCATACATTTTGAGGCATGAAAGTTGGAAAAAAAAGGATCTGCCAAATGCTGTAGATGTAAAAGACCATGAAACATTAAGGTGTAAAGTAAAGGCAAACCATAACATTGTAGGACTACAACATGTGCTTAAGCAGGTCCTCACTATTGGGTCAATAGTGTGACATGTCATTCGTTTTTTGTCTGAAAGGTTTAATAAAATTGTATTTAAAGGATAGGCCATCAAAGGTATCTAAGGTGGCAGTACTTTGTCTCCATTAATGAATCCAAAAGGTTTTCATGGTATTTTTGCTACATTTCAAGGTATTTAATGATTTTTAAGGGTCAAAAGGTCATTCAGTTTAACCGAAGGCCAATACAGCAATATAATTTGTGATTAAAATATATTAAAATGTAATAAATGTATATATTTTTTATTCTGACATGATTGTATAACATAATTTATATAGTGCAAAATGATATTACAATTGTGCTAGAACTATTTTTTTATGAGAAAGGATGTCTGGAAAAAAAATGTATGGTCATTCGGTGTAACGATACCATTTTTGGTATAGTTACATCAGTGATCAAAATAATGTAGCAGGATAATATCACATATTTTCGAATTTCATTTTACATTTGCAGAAGCCTTTATTGAATAAAAAAAAAACAACTCTCTACTGGGAAAGGAGTCGTCTGTAAAATATATGTGCAGTACTTTTTTTACTCTGAATAGTTTATTATTTAAAATGTTTTTTTTTTTATTTTGCAATAAAAATATTAAATATGCACAGATTTTCCAAGTCACACAAAATATACTGCAAACAAATGTTTTTTAAATATTTTTGTATTCATGAAATTTTTGGAATTCAATTATTTAAATTTGTTCCAAAAACAATTAAATGCTTTAGCTGTTTAAGTTGTTTACATTTTATAAACAATATGGCATTTGCATATGTCAACCTGTGCTTGTTCCAAGATAAACCAAATGTGTCCATGTTCAAAGTTTGTATTCAACATTAATATTATAATAACTTTTAACATATGTTTTGTAGTTCTTTTTTGAATGTGTATGTTTCAAAACAGTTTAGGCTAGTATGTCAAGAACACTAAGTAGCCTAGTCATTCAGTATAATCAGCCAAGGTCATTCGGTATAACCAGTATAATACATGTTTAATTTTAATAATAATTTTTCTGACAACTGAAGGACCTACTAAAATACAAATATAAACCGATTAGGTTACATTTTCTATATTTCCATTTTTCTCAGTTTTCTGGGCAATGTTTTTCTTAAGTATGTTGGAACAGTTCAATAAAACGATTCAATTAGGAAATAAGTGATAATGTAATTATATATGTATCTAGTGTTTCACACTTCATACTACCTCAACATATATATTACATAAAGTTTGTTCATGAATGATTATCTGCAAATTAATAATTGTAGTTATATTCATGGTTAAACCGTATTTGTCATTGACCCTATTACAAGCTAAAAATGAACCAGCAGTGAAATTTATTGTTTATTAGTGGTCTTTGTATCAACGTAAACGTAAAAAAATACACTTTAGACTGTATCTGTCACAATTGATTAACTATGAACGTCAAACTCAACGCATTTCTATGAGGAAGATGTATGCCTTAACTGAAATTTCAAAGACTTATTAAGATCATCTGAAGAACACAGAAACCTGTTATCAGTTTAGAAAGCAAGGAGTCACCGTGGGCATAGGCCACAGACCAACAGTGTAACGTTGATTCAAGTGCCTCTGGTTTTGTGTGATGCGTAAAGGGACACGCACACAGCAGCAGAGCTAAGTCTACGTCTGTTTACTGAGTCTACACAAGGTTGAATGAATCAAGGCGACGCATGCATCTGTCTGGGATCGCGGCGAGCCCTTTCTCTTTAATCTGCCAGTCAGCGGTTGCCGGTTGTGTATGAAGTGCTGCTGACGATGGGAACCATTACCAGGGGAGGGACGGCTGCCGTCTCCCGTTCCTCGCAGTTCATCTAACCCCCGATCTGATGGCACAGATTAGCCCTGTTCCCTGCACACGCAGACGCCTGCGGCTAGGAGCAAGCCCTTTTCAGACGCGATGTTGACGGACTAGCGTGTAAAGAACCAGTTTAGCACAGAGAACAAAGCTGTAGTGGTTTCGTGTGGGCACACAATACATCTGCTCACACACAACTTAGAGCATGCCCAGCCACTGCTGGCTTGTGACGTCACATTCGTGGACGTCAGTTGACAAAATGCCAAAATCAAATGTATTGGAGTATCTGGAGGATGTTTTGACTCCTCTAGCCACTAGGTGGCAATATAATTCTGAAATTCTGAAACTAAATGTAACAAGCACGTTTTATGTGAAACCCGTACAGCATTAGGTTTATGAATGCAAACATCATTGTTGATATCATTTATTGTATTTTATTTTATTTTATTGAACCTTTATTTCACCAGGAAATACTCGCTGAGATAACTAATCTCTTTTTCAGGAGTGTCCTGGCCAAGACAGACAACAACACACAACAAATAATTTTATATATATATAAAAATAAAAAAATAAAAATGTTTTATATATGTAAAACACATAACACAAGCAGAGTATGTAATTAAAAACACAACCATATCATCCAGCCAGGATGGTCTAGTAAGGAAGCTAACAAAAATGTAACGCTTTAGTAGAAACAAAGAATTGAAGCTAAATAAGTGGCAAACGCATTTTGTAAGCATGTGCTACCTGACAATGTATAGCCTATACCATAGAGACTACATGCACACATTTACAATTGTTACATGTCCTGAGATACATAAATATCTGATCAAGGGAGAGGTAATTAGGATGGGCAACTTGTTTTACACACCTTCGTTTTCCAAAGCCCTGACCCATGATAAAAGTTGGTATGAAGCTGCTCTGGGCTATATAATATGGTATAGATGCATCGTGCTGGTTAAATAAGTAGGCTTATTATTATTATTATTATTATTATTATTATTATTATATATTAATAAAAATAATAATAATAATATAATTATTATTATACAGTAGGCTAAAGGTTTAGTCAAATATCTCCTCCTGGTCTTACGGGTAAAGGTGCACCCAAGACCGTGTAGAAACACCATATTATTTGTCAATGCGTACACTGGATGAGCAGTTAGGGGACTGCGAGGAGATATTTGGTTGATATGACAAAAAATGTATAAGCTTACAATTACTGACTTCACCTTTAGCAATATGTGGATTGCAATTTATGTGCTTTATGGACATACAGAGCAGAAACTTTGTCTATTGAATTATCTCTCTTTTTCCTATATTTTTTAAATTGTGCAATCAACACTCACATGTAAAAGTTAGTTCTGGCAGGGTGGAGCGTTTTCATGCTTGGCATACAGTAAAATTAATACTATTTAGCCTACACCGCACTTTGTCCACTAGGGGGCAGTAGATACATTGATCAAATATCAAACGGTTAAGAAGTTGGACCCAGTTACTGTAATAGATCCGTAGCTAAACACAGTACGTTCAACCAGCCGCACATTCACTCTGCATGCATCGGTGCGTTTGTGGGTTTATGGGTTTATGCATAAATTGTGTCATTTTGATAAGTTCATTTGAGGGTTGTAGCTCTTCTTGCCATAATCTATTAACGTAACATTGAATAATGTGCATATCAGAGACAGTATAGAGATGCGGTTTTCCCCACATACTCATTTTAGGTTAATAGGTCTAGATCATTAGTTGCACAAATAGTTGTTTATGTACTGTCTCCATTCATCCTTTGTCTTGACAACTTGTCCAATAGGGTCGCAGTGACTATCTACAGTAAATGTCTTTTTGGAGGAAATAAGCTATTAGTTTGGACACACACATACGCAGGCCTGCGCAGACACAAATAAACACCAGGCATTCATAATAACGAAAAATTCGTTTATTTTTATTTAATATTTCTATTTATTTTTTTGCTTATGTTACAGTGTTGTTGGGCAACATGGTACAGTGTGTCAATAAGTGTGTAGGTGCATCATCCAGGTTGACGTGGTACCTGAATATTTTAGAAAATAAAACGATGCTCCTTGGAAAACCATGTAGCCTACAGGCTTTGCCTTATAAGAAAACCGGGTCACCATACTGCACAAAAATGGACTCTGGCTCTTGGTTGTAACAGTACATTCCTAGAATGAAATATTTGTTTGTAATATTACTCAGAGTAACTCAGCAAAAAATGTAGGAGTGATATTTGATTGTGCGTTTTATTTTGATGTACACATTAAAGGTACAAAGGTTACTAAAATTGCATTTTTCCATCTTCACAACATTACAAAGATTCAGACGATTTTATCTTTGACAGATGCAGAGACTCTTGTTCATGTGTTTGTATCTTCTCATCTCGAATACTGCTATGGTTTACGATCTGACCTTCCAAGAAAGAGTATTAAAAGTCTTCAGATGGTACAGAATTCTGCTGCCAGAATCTTGATTAGAACTAAAAAATGTGATCACATGGCTGCAATCCTTGCTGAACTTCATTGGCTGCCAGTTTATCTAAGATGTGATTTTAAGCTTCTATTGTTTACCTATAAAGCAGTACATGGATTGGCCCCTTCCTATTTATCTGACCTAGTGATATGTTCCATCCTGAGCCCTACGTTCACAAAATGCAGGCTTGCTATCCATCCCTAACGTTAATTTAGAGCATTCTCACATAAGGCCCTACTTCTATGGAACTCCCTACCAGCTGGTGGGGTGCTAGTACTGTTTCAACCTTCAAAATCAAACTTAAAACCTATTTGTACAGTGAAGCATTTAGTTAGAAACAGTTAATCCTCCCCTCTGCATGCGTAGGGGCCTAAACATTGGGCTCCTCTGTGTCATTTTTGTGTGTTTCTGGACCATTCTTTCTCTTTCTCCGAGTGTGGTGAATGGGAGATGATGTTGCAATCCTGGAGGCTGTGTGAATGGTGTGGCTCCAGCCCGGTGATGCCATCGGAGGGGAAAGATGCTGCCTTGGTCAAGGACAGCGTGTCGATGGCGGTATTCCCTTTGCTGGAAGAGAGTTCTGTGTGCAGAGCCAATGGATGTGTGTTGGTCATCTCCTGATCAGTGGCTACCACTGCCGTAATTGATTGCGGCACAATTATACATATTATTTAAATTATTATTGATCAATATTGTTTGCCTATCATCACCTATTGCATTTTAACCATCCCGGAGGGGTGGATTCCTCCATCTGTGGTCTCTTCCTAAGGTTTCTTAGCTTTTTTTCCCTGTGGGGTTTATAATCGAAGTTTTTCCTTGCTCGGGGGAGGAGCAGGTTATTGGGGTGTTGTTTGTTTCCATGTGAAATGTAGGCTGTACAGCCCTTTTAGGCTGCAATGTGATTTAGGGCTATATAAATATACTTGACTTGACATGAGTTTACTTGGCACACGCACTATGTACGGCCTTTAAATGTTCTGGGACCATTAGATGTGTACCTTTTTACCACGTACACTAGAGGGTGATGCTACCCCACGCAAAAGTACATGCTACCATGTAAAGCAAAGTATAGCATGTTTAGTGCAGCTATGAAGACAAAAGACACGGAAGCTCGTGATAAGCGACTATTTCCTAAATATTTTAATTAGGAAACATTATCCAACACACAAATAAAACATGACAAGAAAACTAGTTCAAATACCCATTCTTAACATCAAGGATGTTCCGTGGCCATAAAGGGTGCATGACCGAAGTAAAGATCACGGGTACAAGCGCCCAAAATGGGTTTTCCCAGGAGGGTGGCAGTCATCTCCCTTAGAGAAATATAGACTGAGAAGATTCGCTATCCGTGAGGAACTCGGAGTAGAGCCGCTGTTCCTTTGCTCGAAAGAAGCCAGTTGAGGTGGTACGGGCATCTGGTAAGGATTTCCCCTGGGCGCCATGGGAGGTGTTCCAGGCACGTCCAGTTGGGAGGAGGCCTCGGGGAAGACCCAGGACTAGATGGAGAGATTATATCTCCACACTGGCCTGGGAACGCCTCGGGATCCCCTACTCAGAGCTGGCTAATGTGGCTCGGGAAAAAGAAGTTCAGGGTCCCCTGCTGGAGCTGCTGTCCCCGCGACTCTGAATAAACGGATGAGGATGGATGGATAAATATATTTAGGTCGTAGGCTATTCCCATTCTTAAAACTTATCTAAAAAACATTTTAGTATTTAGAAATACTTTAAAAACGGATTTAAATATTGTCACATATCGTTTTTCATTTAATTTTTAACAAATTATTTTATAAATTATTATTATGTCATCTTCGAGTTAATTGATTATTTTTTATTTTTTATTAAATATTCTATGATTTGCCTTTATCGTTTTAGGTTTAGTTAACATATTTCATGTAATTGTTATTGTTAATTCATCAGCAGTAAACTAAAATGAATAAAACTCTAGACACAAATAATGTGGAATTGCTATGGTTTAAATCGTACGATGATTTAGCTATGTGCAATGAAAATATTTCACTAACCACTAATAAACTGCCGCTTGGTGGCGCAACAACCCTATTATACATAGATGTTCAGAGAGGCTGAAAAGTCTAAAAAAGGTCTCGAACAGAGACCAGCTGACAAAAAATATGCAATAAACTCATTCGACCCTCGTCACCAATAACGGCATATGTAACATTGACAGGAAATAAATGGTCAAGACACACATGCGGACTCTGTAATGACTGGAATGATTGTAGGCAAATTCTAATCTATTCAGATACACAGTATTGGCTACGATATATCCTGCAGCAAGACAGACACTGCATTAAAAGTCCTCCAAATAAACGTGATTCTAAAGACATACGCTAAACAATAATGGCAGCAGAAAACAGAACGTCCGTGAAAATGTGTCCATGCTCCGGTGCGCAGAAAATCGGTCATGGTGCGAGTATGGGGAAGGAATCTGTTATTGGCTACAGTCACACATAGTTTACATTGAATGAGCATGCCACAGAGTTGGCCAAAAATAGACTTTGACACTTGACATGTTGACATGACAACGAATAGGCCATATAGGGCCTGCATCTATAATGCAAGGTAGCCTATCCTGTTCTATCATATTCTTAAGATTTTAATAAGGCCTTGGCTGCCTTCGTGCGCGCGAAGTCACAAACGTCATAGATCAGTAGCAGCGTTCGTTTGATGATACTGTAAACATATAGGCCTATATATTGCTTGGGATCAGAGTAAAATATTGCAGGCATACTGAACAAGTAGTTATATTGTTTGCGGAAGTGAGTATAGGCCAAGCCTCGAAATATGTTTAATTAAAGGCTTAAGTGCACATAAAATGTTAGTGTATTTTGCTGTTGTATAGCGGAGGACAAAATCAAGACTGCACTGCACATTCTTTAAAATGTAATATAGTAAATTAAAAAACATATAACATAAATAGAAACATTATACAAATGTAAGTAAACAATAAAAATCTAAAAATAGTCTAGTAAATATCTGAGAAACTGCTGCAATGGTATCTTATTTTTTCTAAAGGTATATACTGTGTATATATATATATATATATATATATATATATATATATATATATATATAAAGCCACCCCCCCCCCCCCCCCCACACTCGCAGCTTCTTAACATATGTGTGTATACAGGTACTTGTTGTCCCCAACGCTGAACACTGTTAAGCCCATTTATAGGCATTTAGTACCACATGCAACAGCTATTTAGGCTATTCCGTCATTTTTTTTATTCTATTAAAATGTGAAACTATTGTCTTTGTTAACGTCAACGCAGCCTGTCACCTGAATTAATGTTTTGACCGCTTGGGGTGGTATCTGTGGCACTCCACCAGAGAATCCCGTTGGATTTCAATGCAGACGGTTCGCCGCCTTCCGTGCAATAAAATCAAGTCAGATATGACTATGGAAGGCGCCAGGTGAGCCATAAGATAGAGCAATTGAGACAGTTCGTGTCATGTTTACGCCTATTACCTAGCGCCAATCTTGTTACACATTAACTATACAATACACAAATAAAGATATGATGCTGATAAACTCGTGACTCCGGGCGCAACGGAGAGGGCTATCAAGTTATTTTACATTCCTCGGAGTTGACTGAGGCCGAAATAAACAGTCGTCCAACTGGCGCCTCGACCTGGCCCGTGCAGAATCTAGGTTGTGTACGGCCTCAAGCGCTTGCAGGTTGAGGTAAGAATGTCAGGTATGATATTTGAAGCTATAAGTGTGGCATGTCCAGCGTTATCTTAATTGGCCTCTCAACTCATATGTCCACATATGCTTGGATCCAAGGTGACTCAAGTGGAACCAAGTGATATAAAGCAGATACCAGCCTCAGAGATGAACTGTGTTACGTTTTTCAAGCAATTTTCTGACCAAGTGAGGCTCGTAGACTTTCAATTATTTTATTGAAACTTTCAAGAACACGATGTTGATGTTGTAAACATAAATCCATTACAACATAACCCATTGACAACTTAAGAAACACAAAGAAAACCTTCATTAATTCGATTAGATGCGGCACTTTTGACTATTAGGCTGCGATGTATTTTAAGAACGAAACACAAAAAAAGTCCACTTTTGTCACACTTAAACGACACAGTTTTTTTTTCTCTTGACAAAAAGAAAAGAAATTCAAGCCATCGCTGTATAGTGCTGTCGCTGTTTCAATCGTTACAGTAGCACTTCACACGGGAAACAACTGGGAACTCGGTGAAACCACAATGGCACGTGAGTGTGAATATATCTAGCTCTGTGAATAATTGAGGGGGGTAAAAAGAAGGGTGGGGTGGGGGGGGG
>JAODUK010002354.1:0-35140 GCA_027564635.1 Typhlichthys eigenmanni | reverse complement strand
TCTTTGTCTGGCCCCTCCCCTGAGACCACTTTGCCTTGGGAGACCCTACAAGGAGCACAAGGCTCCAGACAACACAGTTCTCAGGATCACAGGGACACACAAACCTCTCCACCACGATAAGGTGATGGTTCCCGGAGAGGTCCAAAGAGGTCTGTGACTACAAAATTATTGACAAATCTGTATAAAGCCTTAAGGATATTACAAGATTCACTATGACATTTGGTAAATGAACTATATACTATAAGATGTTGTTTTTTTTTGTTTTTTTTGACCAAGACAAAACATAACATCAACAACTTAAACCCCTGTGCATCACAGTCTAATTTAACTCAATTGCTGCCGGCGAAGTGTTTTACTAGCAGCTCTCGCTACCTCAGCTCAACCTCCTCTGTCTCTATTAGGACCTTTTTTTGGCATATTCTCTTTTTTTAAATAAACCCCAAAAATTTTTTCCCATATCTAAAGTCATCATTACTCCGCTGTCAGTACTACAAACCCTCTGTGCTCATAAACATCCCAGGATAAAGCTAAGTAAATAATTAAAAAATATAAAAATACCAATACAATGGTGTGCGGAATAATAAATAAATAACTTGATCATATAACTTGGAACTATTAAGTTAAAGACAATATTTCAAACAAGGATCTGCCTGGGGAAGCTTTAGATTAAAAAAAACAAAAAAAAACTGCTCAAGAAGTCCAAACATGCCTGTGCATGCATGTATGCTCACACACACACTTCCTTATCAGCATTATAATCAGTGTGTGAAATAACTGTTTTTCAGTTTTACCTTTATCTGAAATGTGATTTGAGGCTAATTAAGCAGATGGATAATTGTTGTTTTGCCTAGCTGGTGAATGAAAATAAATCTGTTATCTTTCAAGTGTTATATATCCGTACGAAAATAATAATTTAAATATTTATAATAAAAAGTTACAAAATATAAATACAATATATATTGCTGTAGCGGTAGTACAGTACGTATACTCATTATCATAATGAAATTGTATACCTGTATATTTTTGTATTATCTACTACCAAAACGAGTAACCAATGCATAATTCCATTATGAGTACATACCCATCAGCTATCATTAGTAGTGACACTACAGTCACAGCGTCAGAAGTGATTGTCTTCATTCACTCTGTACAAACATTTCTGTGGCGGCCATCTTTGCTTGATTCCTTGGTGCAGCATGTTGTGTGTGTGTGTGTGTGTGTGTGTGTGTGTGTGTGTGTGCGTGCGTGTGCAGGAGCATGTTTCCTTTTCTTCTGGTTTCTTTCTGTAAAGAGGGCCAGCTTGTATTGCTGGTGCTAGGGGCTGAGCTGTGCAGGGTGGAAATCACAAAGCTTTGCACAGCTTCCATTAGTCTGTGCGCTACAGAGCCAGCTGCCCACGCCAGGTGAACGAGCCCACCTGCGTGCCTTGAGGACAGATATCGCTCTCTTCTCTCCTTGCTCTCATCGCTGGCTGCTCTTTGTCTTTGACATTCCACAGTTGTTACACTGTGGGTTTCTCTTTTATTTTCTCTTTGGTCATTTAGTTGCATTTGTCTTTTCCATGGACTGTTGCTGTGCTTGTCTCACCCTGAGCTCACCCCAAATCCTTTTTTTCCCCTTTTTATTTGCCCTTTGTGCACATTATGCTGGTTCCTCCTCAGCCAATCGTACCTTAGAGCTCGACATCCATATAAAACCACAATGGGTCTTTATTCGTCGGCAGCACTGACAGAGAATATATCCTTTTGCTTCACTGTGTGTAAGCTTGGTTGTTCTAATAAATGACAGCAATATACATTAGGATAATTACACATCTCCTAGTGCACCATTCCACCCCATTAACCATTCTTATGCCTTGAGTAATTTCCAGACCAAGGGTCATTTTGAGGATGCAACACAACTAACTGCTCAACTCATTACGCTGATCGAAGTGTGTTGTGGAAGTTCAATGTTTGTTCTTGTATGCTTTCACGGACAGGCAACCAACTTTGTGGTGCAGTTTGTTGTCTCCTTTTCGGGAAGATGACAAATCCCAGCCCTATCACAGACACACTCTGGCACCTACACGATCAAAGGCATACACCTGAGAGAGGGCGTTGCCCAGAGAAAGCTAGGTGGATGGGGGATCTTGCACCATAACCCCCATTTGTTTGCAAGGCCAATGCTGCAGAAAGCAGGACACGTACAAGAAGAGTTGCAGAAGAAAATAAACTAATGGGCCAAAAGTCTAACTCCAACCACAATTGTCTCTCAGACGCATACACACATAACACAAACATGCGCACACAAAGTACATATTATATGTATAGTATTGACGTCATTGTCTTGGGGGAAGGGAAAGGGGCGTTTGACGGGAGAACATAACGTCTACAGTAATTGCCAGATGTTACAGAGGCTTGAGACATGAACAGGTGTGGAGGAGGACCTGCTCATAAATTAACATGAAGTACAGGAAGTGGAACTTTTTAAAAGACAACATCCTGGGGCCACCCATGAGCTTGACAAGAGTCTGTATTGGATGAAGACATCATGTGTCACGTCACTAATTCATGCTTTAAAAGGTATAGTCAGCTGTTGTAAGCTTTTTGTAAGCTAATGCACTTCAAATATCGCACTAAATATCTCCTCCCAGTTCGCTGTTCTCTGTGTGCTGGCAGCAAATATGCTGTTGGCTTTGCAATGCGTTTCAATGTGTAGGGCGGAGCTTCTGAGGGCATTTCGAAGTAAGCAAGCGTTCTCGAGAATCACTAACGCTGCCTTTAAATGAGAAAGACACAGAGTTTATTCTATATCCTTTTATCATTTACATTCTTGCTGTGAATCCTGTCGAAATGTCTGCAAGCACTTCACGTGTACATGCACCCATGGATCCAGGTCACACTTTGCTGCACGGCCAATGAGCTGCAGTGTTCCACTTGAAACTCTAGCCCTAACTTGTTGCCCTCGCTTGACAATGTAATGTGCTGTTGTGTTCACTGTACTAGAACCTAATCTGGCATAGGGAGAGCGTCCAACCTCTGAAAGATGACACTTTTAATTTGGCTTCTATTTTTTTATTTTTTTACAGAGCCTCTGCCCTTTTGTTCACCAGTGACCTTGACTGACAAAATAGCCCTGGCATCAATTAGTAGCAGCCGCTTAATTGTTAATGCCCATGTTTGTTGCTGTATTAACTTGTAACATTGATGTTTTTACCTGTGTACACATTTGAGTTTACTGTTTGGCTTTGTGAGTGTGTGCTTATTCCTGAAGCCAAGATTTGAATTTCTTCAGAAGGGAGATCTTTTTTACATTTGGATGAGGCATTATGTCTTTAAATTGTTTATTAGATAAAGGAGGAAAGTTTGCGTGCTTAACAGGCTACACCCGAGACCACTGATTAAAGCAACAGCGTCATTTACTATCAATTGCCTTTTTTGTGAGGGGATGAATGTATAATAAAGCAAAAGAGGGGGAAAATGGCTCAAGGGCTAGAGGGCTTTCTGCTCTCTGTCACAGACAGCCGGTCTGTCAGTGCAGCTAAAGGCACACTGTCTCAGGCCCCTGTACGCACACACACACACACACACACACACACACGTAAAAGAACCTCTGAGCCCATTTGTTTTAGTGCAGAAGCTCAAGATAGCCAAGAAGGTCAACTGTCTCACTGAAACCCCTTATTATTGCACTATTATAGAGAATGACTTCTATAATACGTACAGATTAGCCTAATCTCGGGGTCAGGTCATGAGGTGGCCTGTAACAGTGTCTCTGCCGCTGGTTTAGACCCATGGAAACCAGACTCATGCCACCAACCTCCCTCTCATTACCTGCATCTCTTTTGCATCTCCATCGCTGCCAGAATTTGTTAGGCAAATAGTGTATGCATCAGGTCAACAGCCTTCAGACTGCCTACCTGGCCTCAGAGGTCTGATCCTGGGTTGTCATAGAGACAACGATAAGAGTGTAAAGGTAATACGCAATGCATGATGGACATTTAGGTTCTGTAATGTCACGCTGTCCCATTCTGTATTGTTTATGTCCTGTGAGCTGGCCTGCTCTGTATTGTTTACGGTCCTTTGTGCCTGTTCTGTCCTGTTCTGTACGGCCTGTTCTGTCTTGTATAGTGTCCAGTGTGCCTGTTCTGTTTTGTCCTGTATACTGTCTTGTGCGATGGCCTGTTCTGTCCTGCAGTGTCCTGGTCTATTCTGTCCGTTATACTGTCTTGTGCGATGGCCTGTTCTGTCATACGGTGTCTTAATGTCCCTTTCTATCTCGTGTCTTGTGCTGTATCTTATTGGACTCCTTTGAGCTCCTTGTAATCTAGGGCATTAAGATGAGCTGGTCTGGGCTGTGCATGCCGGGCCAGGCAGGCAGGCAGGCAGGCTGTATTTGGCTGTGTATCTCTGAGCAGCGTGCTGGGAAGAGAGAGGAGTATAATCAGGACAGAGTTTTATTTAAGGGCTGTAACGTAGGCAGCAGCAGTCCTCCGGGGCTTCAGCGCTTCACAGCACCGCTCTTATAGAGGTGATCAGACCTCTTACTAGCTTCAGCCACCCCAGCCCTCTCTCTGACCCCCATGACGGAGAAACTGGCGCAGCAGCCTGGAGCTGGCCTGTGAGGAACCTCAGAGGGGCATTACAAGGCACCTGAGAAAGGATAGAGGAGTGACACATCTTGAGAGAGACGGAGAGATAATACGTGAGAAAATAAATGCAGCGAAACGGGATGATGTAAGCCTGGGAGTGTTTGCGGAGGATGGATGTCGGTTTTGCGGAATACAAATACTAAATTGTTACAGAGCGTTGGCGTACCCTGAGTCAGTGAACGTATGCAAGTAGGTGTACAAGTGTGACAGTGTGCGCGGTTGTGTGAGAGCGCACGTGTGTGTGTGCGTGTGTGTGTGTGTGTGTATTTGTTTGTTTATTTGCTTTGTGAGATCAAGACAATTTGACTGAGTGTGTGACCCCCACCGTGCCTCCTATATGTCACCTATTGCTTATGTGCCTCGTCGCTGCTGAGATGAAGCCCGCAGCCACGGCAACATGGCAGCCACGGCATCATGGCAGCCACGGCAACATGGCAGCCATGGCATCATGGCAGCCACGGCAACATGGCAGCCAAAGCGGCTGCAGCTGAGGAACAAGTCATGGATGCCCGCCGAACATCCCACTGCTGGTGTAGAAAAGTGTTTCTGTGGTGAGAAAGGCAGAGATATACTGTACCGATGCTGTCGTGAAGTTCACTGGCAGATAATGGGGAGCGAGTGCGTGCGCTGCACACGCACATGCATGTGTGTTTCCCAGGTTAACGTTCCAGTTTGCACATTAGAGACAGCTGCATGCGACGCCACGCACAGCAAGAGCGGCTGTAGCGAGCGTACCTTGTTTAAGGATCGAGGCTCAGGTCCGTCGTTAAATTGGATAAATGTGCTAAACTTTTATCCTTGTTTTTAGTTTGTGTGTGTGTGTGTGTGCGTGTGCGTGTGTGTGCGCATACACCACAGGCAGCTTGGTCGTGTGGATGAGTCCTTGTATGTGAATTCACTTTTTATTAATTTTTTTATTTGTATGTTCAATTCATGTGAAACTAATGTCATTGGTGTATTAAACTAATTTGTGAGTGAGGCAAGTTTGGATGCATTTTTGTAAACTAGCTACATTGGTCTACTGACTATATTGTGCTAGGGTCTGGGTAGGAATAATAATAACTTGAATATTAAAAATAACATTACTTTTGTCACACTCTTTTTCAACAATCTCCTGTCCTCAGACAGCAGCTTCCGTCTCTACTTCCTCCTTCTCTCACTCCTCGTCTTCTAACAGTATTATCTCCTTTCTGCAAGCTAGCAACTCAGCACTCTCCAGTGCATCCATGGGCTGCTTTGAGCTGGTTTCATCAAGAGACCCTCTCCCTGTTTGCTGCCCTGTTGTTTTTGAACTGCCTTGTAGATTTTCTTTATAAATAATTTAGTTGCAAAACAAGATGTGGGCCTCATAATACTGTAATTTTGATTCCGGTGATCCAAGTTGGTGTTGGCAAAGGTAATGTGAACACTGGCACTTCTGAAACAATGTGAGACATTACTGTATGTGAGGGGCACACTGAGTAGCCCAGTCAGTTGGACTATCATCCCTATACTGTATAAACATGTGACCACAGGGTGGAACCCTGGAGGTAACATGTTGAAGTTAATGATCTGTCAGTTCTCACAGCACAGGTTTATTCCCAAATGTATTTTTATTCTATTATTTGCCCTTGGAATCACATTTTGATTTCTTGGTTTCTTTTTTAGAAACAGCCTTTTCATTTTCTTTGCTATCTCTGTAAATATTCACATTTATTGTTTGAGACAACCAAACTCTTCACAATTTACAGTACAGTATATCATTGCACATAAGAAATAAAATATTATCCATATGGATACAAAGATGTCTTCAGAAATAACTGGAGTTACTGGAGTGTGTCATGAGTAGGGCTGACTGGCTCACAGCTTAGAAGACCGTCTAATATATTGTTTTACCATCTCAATCTCTTCTCTATTTTCCATTCTGACCGCCCCAGGACTTTGATCATTACCAAGCGAAGAGAAGATCAAATAAAATACCAGGCTTTTCCTCCCCTTGTGTGTGTGTGTGTGTGTGTGTGTGTGCACGCTCGCGCTCGCGCTTAGAGTTTCCTCCAACCTCCTGTAATGATTATATTCCTGCAGCTCTTTAAAGTAGATAGGGTGGAGAAGATTGCAGCATCCATTCAGCACTCAGGCCTAAGATGAGGACGGTCCCCAAGAACAGTGGGAACGGGGTGTCCTCCGGCCCAAGTGGCCTGTGGATCGGTATGTGTGGCTCACACACACACATGACTTAATGAGCTCCGATGACGGCTCGAGGGCCTTTGAGAGGCATGCCGGTCTTGCCTAGCTAAACTCATTGACGTCACCTATCAGTTTCATGATGGGACAATGGCTCGGCTATGGGGATTATGGGTGATTGCAGTTCACTGTATTCACCAGCGTGGCAAATAGTTGTCCTTCTGTGTGCCCTGGCTGTTTAAAGGTATAGTCAGCTATTGCAAGCTAATACACTTTTTTGTCAAATTTACCAAATGTCTCCTCACATTTTGCTATATTACTGTTCTCTGTACGCGCTGAAAAAATAATCCGGAACTTCTACACAGCTCTGATTTTGTATATAGGAACATAAACAATGCCACTTGGCTTCGCAATGCATTTCAATGTGTGGGGCAGAGCTTTTGAGGGAGGGTGTTATTATTTCAACTCGAAGTTAGCAAGCGTTCTTGAGAATGACTAACCCTGCCTGTCTTTAACAGTCAAATCACATCTCCTGACTTCAGACGCTGCCCCTCAGAGGCCTGGAGGACAGTTGCATTAGCCATATAACACCTGGCAGCGGTGCCACAAGGCCGTGATATGCACAAGAGGGGAAACAACACAGGCAATAGACACGGCCAACCCCACTGCTTTCATGGTTATTTAGAATGCCACACCACCACACAGTCACACCACAACCCCCATGTTACGATACAAACATGTTATGAGACAAACATGTTACGAGACACAAACATGTTATGAGACACAAGCCCCATACTAAAGCAGGCTTGAGGGACAACTACAAGTGTGTGTGTGTGTGTGTGGTTATAGAAGGGGCACAACAGCGAGAAGGGATGACAAGGCGTCCCATAGGTCCAGTGTCCAACGGCCGGGACGCTGTACCCACCCCCACCCTCTATAATCTAACCCCCAGCCCAGATCATACTGTACAGCTTGCTTGGATGAACTGTCTGTACATCACATTCCACCCACAGGCAAGATGTAGCCTCTCAGTGTGCCTGTGTGCGTGTGTGCATGCGTGCGTGCGTGTGAGTGTGTGTTCGCGCGCGTGTTTCCTGCGCATATCTCATATCTCAAGTATGCATGTTTTTTTTCTCTCTTGCATACACATTTTGTGAATTACACTTGTCCGTTGCATAACAGATGAGCCGCGTTGCTCTTCTCGTAGGCATTCACTAAATGTTCAAACCGTCGCTCAGCAGCTGATTCCACATGTCACGGATTTAACCCTTTGTTTCCTTCTAAAAATATACTCCTATAAAATACACAGGCTCACCATTAGCTTCTATCTGAGGGTCGGCGTGAGAGAGTGTGGCCACATGTACCCATTGACTGGACGCGGTACATTTTGTTTATTTAAGCTTGTCTTCTGAGTCACAATAAAGGGAAAGTTATATGGATCTGACTCTATCCTCGAAGGGGGCCCAGCAAGCACTAGCTCCAAGCCCAGGTCTGTTCAAAGACAGACAGAACCCAAGAGAGGGATTAGGTGTTAGGCTGAGGCTCCGGGGTGATCAGTATTCCCGGCACAACCATGACACTATAAAAAGACTGAAACTTCGCAGAGGAGCAGGGCTCCCTGAGGACTCAACATCCGCCCGTCTAATCTCTGGCCCCCATCATACGCCAGCTGAACCAATCCGTTGCTAAGACAAATAAGGGAGTGCAAAAGTGTAACAGAATCAGAAAAACATTCCGTCAAGACAGAAATGGAATTCAAATAAGATGGATGAGAGGAAATTAAAGTAAGAGAGAAGGTTCATTCATTCAACGATCTGTGGATAATAAATAGGTCTAAAAAGCAAACATCATAGATCTCAAAATGCAGGCGATGAAAAGTGTGAGCAACAAAACTGCTTTCACTACAGACGTTTTTGCATGAATATATACCATTCTGTGCAGTTTATACAGTGTGTGGTGCTACGTAAATGCTAGTGGAACAGTATCTCAAACTACCTTTTTTAATGGCCTACAAGTTCAATGTTGGTTCAGTGATGTTTCAAACATTTGACCAAAACTTAAAACAATCCTCATTTATTTGGCTTTGCTGCAGCCTCAAACACAGAAGGAATGCTAAATATTCAAAACAGGCCTATTGACACACACACACACACACACACACATGCACAAACGCAAACACACGCATGCACACACACACGCTAACATACGCACACAGACACACACACACACACAAACAGTAAAATTAGTACATTCGTCAATAGCTGATTAGGTCATACACCAGTTGTTGTATCCTAACACAATGAAATTAAACATTTTAATATCAGGATGGTGCAGTGTAGACATTTGTTGCTGATTTGTTGCATTGCCAATATTCTCTCTGTGTCTTTGTTTCATCCAGGTCAATTAGAAGGAAAATACATTTAGTGGTGGTGTGCACATTAACGCTAGGGGAAATTAAACTGAAGCTCACGAGACCATCCCGATCTTGCGAGATTCAGTTTAATTTCACCGTGAGAATCAGTCTGGAAAGCCTCGGGATCATTTTGAATGTGTCAGAGTAGCATCTTAACTTTACAATCAGCTCGTGTTGATAGCTATACGGGCGTGGTTTAGGTGTGCCGACAGGGAAAACCTCCAGATGGTTCATCCAATCAACTGCCAAGTATTTTTTTGAAAGTACCTGCCCTTTACAAACAGTTTCAATGTATGGCTGATGGAGATGGAGTTCTGACAACAATTCCTCTGGCATGTCAGGTTACAATAATGCTCCCAGGCTTACAGTAAGATGGACTGGATATGACGCTGAGGTAACATTAAACATTTCTGTATAGTACGCACTGGAAATGTGGGGAGGAAGAGGATTTATACTTAAAACCAATATGGGTATTTTAAAAATGGACTCCAAATAGATCAACTTGGGAGCCGGAAAGTGGTTATGGCATTGCATTATGATTATGATACGTTAGACGCACATTTATGGAGAGGTACAAGTTGTGTCATTTGAATTGGTTAATTAAATACATATTGATGAATGATGCATGATGAATATGCCCATATATATAATGTCCATAAAGTTTTTTTTTTTGCAAAAGCCTGAAAGTTTGCAGCCATTTATTCCAACCAAATACTAGACCAGCTGATTTCCCTACGAGGTCATTCACTCTGTGGTTGCTATTACGATGGAAAGCAATCGTTGTTTGGTTAACCTCCTGGGCCTCAATGGCCCATGCTTGGACCACACCGTTTACGGATTTTGACTGAAAGAACAAGAGGCTGTTTTTTGTCTAAGGTAGTCTGTATAAAGTGACATCATCTCTAAAAGGGGAAGTGTGCACAATGTCCTCACCCATCTGTCTCTCAAGACACCCTAGGTCATGTTAACAAGTAAATAGCTAGCACACCAAGTTAGCTCCCCCGCCTGTGATGTGATGTGACTGTGGATGTGATGACGGGCAGGGAAGTTGATGGGGTTCTGTTTGAGCCTGGTTGGTGAGCACAGACAAAAACAGAAATGTTATTATATTCTTGTACACCTTCTGCTGAATCCAACCATTGGAGGGTAGACTTATTTCCCACCCAACACATCTGTGCAACCCCATCCTTGTCTTCCACAATACATTATAGTGTAAAAACAGCAGTATATTTCACACGACTACAGAAAATTCCACATTTCATATGAAATCCCAGATTATAGACCCTGGCGTAATAATTGTGCTTTTAATCTTCCATCTACCGATTCACACATGTAAGTGTGTCCCATTAAGCTGTGCTACCAGAATTAGTGTCATTACGCTGTCATTTCTGCTCTCTGTGGTGTTACAATATAGACTGATCGGGTGATGATGGCTGGCAGAGAAGCGCCATCTGTCCCTCATTAAATGTCATCCAACTAAAATAGGGCCAAGCCAGCAATAGTGGGTTGACTGGGTTCTGCATACACACACACATACACACACACATACGCACGCGCACGTGCACTCACGCGCACACAATACAAATATTCCCTGAGATGCAGGATCGGTCACAGTATAACCCCAGTGTGTCTTTTCACCAGGAAAGCAGGGAGATGTGCACTGCCTTCCAAAGGCTAACCGCAGTAACATTGAGTTATTACTAAAAATTATAAATTCTTGATAACTGCTTTATCTTGTGACAAAGTATCACAGTTCAAAATGTTTTTGTTTTTGAAAAAAATACGTAAAATAAGTAAAAAAAATAAATAAAAATGTTCTCAGTTTGACTGTTTGCGTACAGTAGTTACTGTACTTAGGCTTTGTGGGTCAGTGTAGTGGCAATGGTGCACAACAGAAGCACCCCTGCCTTTGGTGAGAGATACTTTTCTGAAAGGGCACTGTGTCACAGCGAGAATTTCAGAGTCAGCTTTGTGCTTAATTTGCATCCACACAGGGCTTTTCTATTGTGCTGGCTAGGGTTAATCGGTACATTTAATGACCCACTTCAGCTGTGACATTGCAGGTCTTCTTTTAAATGACATTCCCGTGTCCCAACCAGGGAATTGGCCAGGCTAACCCGATGGCACATTAATAAAGCTGCATAGCATAGCTTAATTTATAAAATGAAAAATAAACTGTTAATGTAATATATGGTATATAGTCGGTCTGTCCAATGCCTATAGGCAAATCCACAGAAGAAGTCAAGGAATTTAGGAGAAAGGAGTCTATCTATCTACTGGATAGTAAAGTGACAGAAAATATTTTGGCTGTGATATGGTTTATCAACAACAGTGCCAGTTCAATGGAAAGGAGGGTTTCTCCAACCTACTGTATACCTCACAGATGACATCATTACTCTCAAATATTCAGATGCATATCGCTGCTCTTTTCCCCATCCCCGCTCCTCATTCTGTTCTGTTTATTTCCCAGGTCAGTGGCGATAATTGGAGCCGTGTGACAGGAAGGGACCGTCTCTGTTATTGTTGTGCCTTTTCTGCTATGGTGTGGAGCAGCTCGTTCATTTGTGATTTACATAAAGGCCCCAAGGGAGAGAACAGCCCTGCAGTTGATCATCTTTTATGGCCCTGTCTGTCTATAGTGTTTATCAGCTCACAGAAATGGATGGAAATGGGGGGGGCAATTCAGGGCAGAGATGTCCTGATATATGTGCTTGTATTGGCTGTATGAAGAGCATTTCACTCCTTTGTCCTACCTCTGTTAATCACTAGCAGCACATTGTACTTCTGGTGTCCATGACTCCATGCAGGGCCTGTGCCTTGTTGGTGAGAGGGACACTCCACTAGACCAGCCTTCATAAACCCATGAGCAAGCTGGATGATCACTATATACTGTCCGAGAACGCACACAACATAGGCCCCCGGGCTGCAGACATCGCTGGCTTGGGTAATTGCTTCAAATGCAGTGTTTGATTGCATTAAGGACTGACCAGTTGATGGGATGAGCCTGTCATTTTATGGTGACTCATCCTGCCCAAAACTGATTCTTTAACCAGGTCATGCTTGGGCTTGGGAGGAAGGGGTGGCTTGTGTATGAGGGCATGTGGTCATGTGGGCATATACAGGAGCCACAGTAATTGAAGTGTTGGAGTTGAGAAGAAAATGTATCGAGACAAGCATAGAAAGAGCCCTGTCAACTGCCATCTATAAACAACACGGTTGGAAATTGCCCGTGAATACAAAATTATGAAATACAGTACATTGCAAGGTGGCAAATGGCAACATCCAAAGAGTGGTTTCAGCATGCAACTAACGAATAAGATGTTATTATGTATGTTTAATTACAGTATGAATGTATAATACAATTCCATTACATACAATCCACAACATGTAAAGGAGTGTTAATTGCATATTTTAAGTTTAAATCACATGAAATATATAAACTATATGAAATATACAGTATAAGGTAATGAAATATAAGCCCTGAGCTTACCAATCCCAGGTTTGTACACTCATAACATTGATTCTAAAATCTCATGTTTGACTAATAATGTGGCTTGGTCCACATTAAACATGTTACCATGATGTCAGCAAAATCATATTCAGAGCAGTTAACAGCTCTCAGTTTCTGAGTTGTCTTGAACGCACCATTAATCAGCACTACTCACAACACAGGTGAAGCGGCACAACCTGACTAATGAGATGGAAACAACAGGGGAGATAGGAGATAAGGAGACTCATTTAAATATGTATAATTTAAATATGTTTTGACAGCTGTCTTCCCTTTGTTAAGGACCTCCTGTTTTGTGAATTGTGTTTTCAAGTACAGTATAATGTCATTCAACGACATTACCTGCTTAATTTTAGACAAGCCAAAACAGTACTGATGGACTGTACCACAGATGGACTGTACCACAAAGCCAATTTGGGGCGGGGGAAGGCAGTGTGTTTGAAAAAGGGTAGTGGAGCTGTTGCTCTGATGTAGAAGGACAGAGTCCTCCCTGGACGTAAAACATTTCTCTATCTGGGGCTGACAGGCTGCGTGGCATTCCCCTGTGCCAGGCAGCCATGATGGCTGTGACACAGATGTGCAGAGTCCCAGCAAGCGCCGGGAGGGAGGGGGTGTTATTCTGGTTCTGGGTATTGTATAGGGGAGGGGTGGGGTAGACTTCTCACTTGATCTGCTTGTCAGGTACAGCTGCTCCTCTAGACTGCGGTTGACTCACGTCGCATCTCCTTGTCTCAATGTCAGCAGCAGCAGCAGCTGTTTGACCCCTAACAATACTACAAAACACAAAGGGAACGTCTTGATGTTGAACCTGAGCAGTCAATTGCACATTGAATTGCCACTGAACACACAAGTTCTTCGCTGGTGGTTTCTATGGGATGAGCGGATGTAAAAAAAAAAAAAAAACAACAACAATAACCCCGTGCGTGACTAGCTAACTCTGCTGTGAGTGCACTGTCTATTGGTGCAGCGGTTCATTGTGTGATGGCGTCATGTGCAAGGAGGAGGGAAATATCTCCTTCATGCCTGAGAGGCCATGCCTCATTTCCCTAATGCAAATGAAGGCTGCAAGCAAAGAGGAGAAGGCAAATGCTCTTGGGTGGCTGGCAGCAGTGCATGGAAAATGCTGTGACTGCAGCTCGGACTACAGTCCCTCAGTGTGTGCCACTAAAGGAGAGCGGGGGGGTTAAGGGGGCTCGGGGTGGGGATTTCCTCTTCGTAAGAGCTTTGGCATTCAAGGGGGTTTCTCTCGAATTTTGTGTTGCCATAAGCATTCCTCTATTTGGAGGTTTGCCTTTTGAGACACAAAAGGGTTTATTTTCGTCAGATAGGCTTACTCGGCGCCAACAACAATAACATAGCCTGCATACACACAAGTCAAAGTTAAACTCAAAATGTTTGTTGCGTATTGACGGCCGGGCCGAGAATTGTTTGACTTGAGCGTGAGTGAAATATAGCACTGTATCTTCTGATTGTTGACATAGAAGCAGCAGTATCTGAGCATGGACATTTCAAGGACACTTGAAGGCACTTCTTGTCTAAGGATTTTTCGTAGCCAAAGACTGTCCACATTAGTTCTGCAAGTTATGTAAGACTATATATATACATTTGTGCTATGAAAGGGGCCAGCTGTAACCCAGGACAAAATTGGAGCACCTTGTTCCTTATCTACATCATCTCCTGAAGGAGTCCCATGATCTCAGCACTGCAGGGAGGGAGACACGTATGAGGTGATCCGAGGTTTCTGGAACACTAGTTCCCTTTCGCATTTTGTACTGCAGCCAATGACGAATATGCAAATCCAAGGAATTATGTATACCCCCCCCCAAGAAAAAAAACCGATGTATCCAAGAAAGAAAAACAAACAGGTAACCTATACTTCAAACGGTCTCCACTAACATTTTTATGTAAAACACAAAAGTTAAAGTTGACCAAGTCTACACACAAGTCTACAAGCACATATACATATTTCCCCTTTTTAATAAGGGTACACCATTGTGCATGTTTGAAAATATCTGTGTAAGAGGCTACTAGCGCTAGACCAGAGTCTTTCTCTCCCGTATGAGATAAGAATTTTGGATGCAGACACACGACCAAACGATGATATGGTACTAAACGACGTCCTCAGGTAGACTGAACCAATGGCAGGGCAGTGGGGGAGTGCTCAAAGGCGAACCCTGACAAAAGAGGCGGTGCGCCGGAGCACCACTACAACACACCTTCAGATAGTGATGAAGTAGGAACAGGAGTCGCATCTATTGAGCAACAGCGGCGATATCCGAAGGTATCGTCGGCTCGTGTAGGGAAACAGGTGACACTCAAAGAGGGACTCCGTGTTGTAGCCTATAGCCTTAACGCTAATCGGTAGATGTTTATAGCCTGCTATTTAGGCCTATTTATTACAACATATGTAACTTAGAACTACATGCATTCGATCTGATTATTTAGCCAGTCCACCAAGATGGAAAATGCCCACACCAAATCGGCTGCTGAAGTTTTAGATAACTTCAGTGTGAACGAAAACACTGGACTGACATTGGAACAAGTAAAAATCAATTTTGAACGATATGGACTTAACGGTGAGTAGCCTATTTTGTTAATAGTATCTCAGATCATCCCAAGTACAGCTCGAAGCCTCATTATACCGTCACAACATTGCGCTATGCTGCTCTGTCGTTTTGTGTTTAGTTTATACGCACCTTGTTTGGAAGCCACATACCATACTGATCGTGATCGATTCATTTGTAATGTGGCGCGACTTGTACGTTTATCCTCTTAGATGTGTCGTTTTCCCACAAAACATTTATTTTTTATTGTCGTGGGAACCTTGTTGAGGCAACATGCATGAGAAAGAGAAAACGTGACATTAGCCTACTGTACGTTGATCATATCATCTGCTGCGATGCAGCTGAAGAGAGCTATAGCCTACCCACGTCGCACAAGAGAAAAGGAAGTGCTATGCTGTCAGTTATAGTGACATACGAGATGAGTAAAGATTCATTTAAAAAATCTACAGCCTGTTTACACTTCAACATCCTACTCCATTTGGCAAAAATGTCTCGGTTCAAATTACTAGTGGGTCTTATGTTTACGTTGATGAAGCAAACAAGGTGCACATCCAGTAATTAATTGGAAATGAATGAATATATCAGTTAAAATTGCATAATGTATTGTTATATATGGCCTCTCATTGTGTGGGAAAGCACTCACACAGTTCTTGTAGTTATTCGTATAGTTGTATGTGTAGGCTCACATACAACTATAATACAGTATACTATAATATAATAATTCAAGTCATCAATTGCCGTTATCTATGGAGTGAGCAGAGTGACTTGTGCTGCAGCAGTTTGCCAGCCCTAATGCCGTTGCACCAGAGACTCAGTATACATACGTGTCTTAGGTATTGAACTTGGTCCTGGCTGGATTACCTTTCCCTATTGCCCCGTCATTTGCATGTGTGGCCGAGCAGTGCATGGGGCAGCGCAGTATATTGTCCCAGTCCAACACTAGCGCTTTTGTTACAAGCAGCCACGCTATACCCAGTGGCCTTTGATGACTTCATGGAAAAAGCAATGTCTCACTACTGATAGCATCTCTTTCACTTTAACTGTGAACTTCCTGCTTGTGAGAGCATGCACACATACGTTCATGCAGAAGGGAATACCTTTCCCTTCTGGGCTAATGGCAGGGTTACCCGTACCCATTCAACAGTAGCAGAGGCAGGGTAGTCTGATGACATTGCGGAGTGACATGTTGTTGCTTCTGAATGGAGAAAAAAAAAAAAAAAACTCTCTCCCAACCCCCCACCCCCCCACGCACACACACAGCACATGCACGCACAAAGCACATACAGTACGTTGTCGCCGCACGAATGGAGTCTATTTGTTGCAGTCTCTTTTCAAAGCCAGTTTGTGGGTGGTATGATTTATGTCAGTCCCATTAGCGCGGGTGCAATGTCATTTATTAGGAGGCACGTCATCAAGAACTGTGTTAAATTAACATTTCCACAAATGTGATTGGTTATGTCTGCCTGGTCAACAGAGCTTTCCAAATGGGTTCTAGTTGTGACATTACATGGGGCAACCCTCTCTGCGGTATAGGTGGAGAAGGAATGTGCTGTAAGTATCCACTGGGACTATTCCGGTACCTGTGCCCCTGGAATGCCGGAACAGGAAGATAGTTCAGCTACTGTAATATGAGCAGATATCATCTTTCTTTTTTATTTTTTTCTCTCACTCCAGAAACATTATTGATTTGGGAACAGTTTTGGAATGGATGTGGATCTTTTTTTAATCCACATCCTGTACTGTAAGGTATATTCTTGAGTTGTTCCACCTCTTACTAAAAGATAAGGGGAGTGTTTTTGTGCTATGTTTGAACATGCTTATTAGTTTCTCTTCAAACATACAGACCAGATGGTATATAGTCTATGGGTGGTTTTGAGACTGAGAGTATAGTTGCATTTCAACATTGTACTTTGTTATTACATTTTATGCAGTGTAGCCTATGCTAAGATTTAGTACACTTTAAACATCACTGGAAACTTCTAAGCAGGTTTTCACAGGTAAATATAATTTGTATTTTAGTGCAGTATTGTAGAGGTCACCTCATTCTGTAGTGTTCTTGATCTTTACACCCCCCCCCCCCCCCCCACCCCAAAAAGAAAAAGCTCACAAATGTAAAACACTTGCTTTTGTCTTCTAAATGAAAAGGCATAAGCGCTCTCAATGCTTCCATGGTTTCTTTGAATATGCTCTGGCAAAATCCAACGAGTATAGCATCGGTGCAATAGCTTGTCCGTCTGAGGTGTTGGAAAACTGGCTTCGCTGCTGCAACATTTACAAGCATTTCCCATCTACTCTCAACTGCCCCCACACCCCCCATATGCAAAAAAACACATACATTCACCTTCTATTTTGTCTATTTGGGTGCAGGGGGACGCATAATTTCGAGCTTTTGGAGTTTGCGTGTGTTTATGTGTGTGTTAAATATGTCATTTTGCCAAGCATTGAAATATATTATCATGAAATCACAGGGAGCTGCAATGGAAGGAACCATAACACACTGTTTCACCACAGTGTTGAACTTAATGTTAAGCTTTTGGAAATATACTCTGAGACCGAAAGACGACATTTTGCACTGTAGAAGCAAGAAGTGGTCCATAATAACTGGTAATGTAGTGTTCATATCACATGCCATAGAATAATGTGTTAGTTAGCAGCAAGACAATTTGTTCAAGAAAGTCAATCATTTGTAGTTTTCCCTTTTCATGTAAATTGTGAGAGAAAGTTCTGGCACCTGTGGTATAATAAGCTTTCATGCTGGCATGTTGTATTAAAGTATATGGTATATTGGGATATTTTGCCATAGCAGGACTGTGCCACTGTTTTAGCAGGCTGCATCACTATGTTTCCTGATAAAAGACAATAACTTCCTTTATTTAGCAAGAGCACACATTGTTATCTCACTTCCTGTGACAGAATTTAAAAGTGTAACTCGCGTGGTGTTGCTGCAGTTGACATTTCATTACAGATTTGGTTGTTATTCTGTCATGTTCTCCTGCGAACCTTCACATTGTCTTTTTAATGAAAAGGGGGTTTCACAAAATGAATATCCCTGCAATATATTTTTGTGAGGTCAACTTTTATGGTTGTGTAGTTGAGGTATTGTATTTGATCTCTCACACACTATACTGCATGTGTCAGTTACCTTGTCTTTAGGTCGAGATGTCACTTAAAGCAATATTTTCCTGGTAGGGATGGCACAATCCTTATTTTTCAGTCCCGATGCCAATACCAATACAGATACCGGCACTTTGGGTATCGGCCGATACCGAGTACCGATCCGATTCCAGTGTTAAATAAAGTTTTAAGTTTAGTCCATCCATCCATCCTCTCCCGCTTATCCGGAGTCGGGTCACGGGGGCAGCAGCTCAGCAAAAGGACCCCAAACTTCCCTTTCCCTTAGCCACATTAGCAAGCTCTGACTGGGGGATCCCGAGACGTTCCTAGGCCAGTGTGGAGATATAATCTCTCCACCCAGGAGAGATTATATCTCTAAATGTAGTTGCAAAGTAAATTACAGCCAATATCTGTTTTAGGATTTAGATGCATTTTAGAAAGCTGCTGCTGATAGTGTGGCCTGGGTATGTTAGACATGGCTGATGCTTGACAGTAGACCTACGCGTGTAAATTAATTTAATTGGATTAGACCCATGGATCGGTTACAACCATCCCTATTTTCTGGCCCTGGAAAAACTGGAAAAATGCTGTTCAGTAATTATTGTCTTCCATCCAAACTGTAATTATGTGCTGTAGACTGTCTTTGACAACAGCACATATAGCCACTTTACAGTATATAGATAGTTTTCACTAAGTCATCCGTTTGCGCAGAACCGCTGAATGGTCAGTTTAAACCATAGCCTAAGGCAGGCAGTTTCACAAGAAACTGTGTGCTGGCTTTTAGCATAACTGTTTTACAGATGAAATGGTGTCCTGGGAACTCTCTATATATGAAACGCTACTTGTATTTGCATTGTGTATGTCCCGAAGGTGTTTGTGTAACACCTGGTGCATGAAGGGTCAACAGTGTGATGCACACAAACTTTATCACCATTAATAAAAATAAACTTTCACTTCACATAACTTGCTAATATGTGATTAAGTCCCTTTGAGTCATTTGGTTTGGTCTGGGCCATATGTCATTGATCCCCAAGTCTCTGTGTGCTGAATTAGTATATTATGGATTTGTTGTGAGCATTTATTTAAGTGTATTTTTAATATATGAATGATTTATATGTGCCTGCAGTCAAACATAATTAGTAGCAGAGGTCTGTGTTGCATATAAATCAAGCATTCATTTATATGCACTCACTGTATGTTGCTGATAATCTACCAGTAAGAGAGGTTCTTCTGTATCGGAGTCAACATAGAATCTATTTGTCCCTGACCACATGAATCCTCAGGGCTCCCACCATGTAGCTACCAGCAGCAGTAGAGCAGCAGTAGCAGTTCCTGAATGCTAATGTTGTTTACCATCTTGATTCCTGAAGGACAAGGAAGGCTGACGTTTTGTTAGTTTGACATGGACAAATGAGATAACACAGCAGATAGATTGGTGTGTTGTTAAATAACTGCTGAGATGAGGCTCTCTGCTGGGGATATACAGCAGGTCTATACACTGGACTGTAGTCTGTTATACTTTAGACTACTATTATAAATAGTAATTGTATAATGTCCATGTGTCATTGTGCTGTAGAATTGATTGGTGATACAGCCCTTCTGCTCTCATTCCGACTCAAATGATTTGTTTTGAGGTTGACCAAGATACCTAAAGATATAGAAGGTACTGTAGTGTAACTGTGCCACTTGACACGATTACTTTCCTCTGAGAAGGGGAGCCCTCTATTGACATGCATGTTAATGAGTGGAGAGAGAGTCACATACTCACATACACATTTATAATTCACATTAGATATGGTTAATGCATTCAGACCTTTTCTGGCAGGAGAATATCAGCATTCCCAGTCCCCTGTGCTTACTTTTCCTCCGCTCTGCCACAAACCGGCTGGCTAACTAGGTAAAGCTGTTCATTACTAATGAGAAAAAGCGAAAAGTGACAGTATTTGATATCTGCAACCCAGAAACGAAGTTATGGGGCCTGGAGACAGTACATGCTGTTTTATGGCCCTGTGGGGATTTGATTGACAGGAGTGACACACATCTAATCACTTGACTTGAAAAATCATGTTTTAATTTTCACAATTAGAGGGCCTGTTGTTAGTGCTTCTTAAGCACACAATAATGTGCGATGTAATCATGCTGATTCTGGCCATGGAAACCAAATGTTGACGGTAGTCTCCAGGAAGTGGTTTCCCTTCGGCCCTGTGCAGTTCACAACACCTCAGAGAGAGAGAGCGAGAGAGAGAGAGAGAGAGAGAGAGAGAGAGAGAGAGAGAGAGAGAGAGAGAGAGAGAGACACAACCCAGATGACTGTGAGGGGAATCCTTGGCAGAAGGAGGGGAGGGAGGCCAGGGAACCCCGTTCAACAGCTCCTTCCTTCCTCCCTCCACTCTCCCGCCCTCCTGCTCTCTTCCCATGTCTGTTCTTCTTTCTCTCTCAGCCTGCCTGTGTACGTATGCAGCGCTACAGCTGCTATAAAAACATTATACAACCCGCGGTAATGGGTAGAAAAGGCCTTGTGTCAGACTGGCGGAGCATGGAAAACAGCAGCGCTTGTTCCTCTTTGACATTCCGGCTGTGGCTGGCAGAGATCAGCCAGAGATCCCTTGTGCTTTCTGCTGGGTCCAGCCTGAACTCTGATAGAGCCTTGCAGACAGAGGAGAAAAGAATCCCACACAGTGACTCATCTACATGGTACCTTGTTGGGCCCAGGGTGTGGGCTTCTCAACAGGGTGGTGTGATATCTTATTTTGTTAATATCCACCAGATAATGGTGAGCTCACAGGGAGCATTATGAAACTAAACATATTTAAGACGGTGTTTAGTTAAGCATCTGCTTGTAGGGCAGCGATTTCTACCTGCAAATAGCAAATACTTGATACTTGTTTTCAGCCAGCTGGCCACAAACCACAACTTTAACCATTAAACCCCCTGTGTCATTCCGCTGGTCAAGATGTGAGGTAAAATAACAGATATTTCCAGTGGACGCACTTGCGATGTGTGTGGCTTTGGGGCTTTTGTTTTCGGAAGGAGACTGTGGGCTCTCGTCGTGGGCATTCCTATTTCCAGATTCTCTCTCTACAGGGTCACGACTCACATTAGCAGAATGCAGCTTTTTGGAAAGTGTGACAGTGTGACAAAAGCTAAAAAAACACAGGCCGTCGTTACAGACTGTATGATATGAATATCTTAAAGGTACAGTAAACTATTAGTAAGCTAATGCACCTATTTTTCCGTGCGAGTGCTGCTGAATAAACTTATCCAATACTTGTGCATGTGTGTAAATAGGAACACAAGTAATGTGGTGCAGACCGCACACAACAACAATATCCTAGCCTTTCAAATTTGGGCGCGGAGCTTCTGAGGGAGAAACTACAGTATGGCATTGATTTATTTAATTCACATTATTTACTTCAGACATGACAGCTGTGTTTGATGCTGTAGGTCATTGGTGGACATTATCAGAAGACTACATGACTGAGATGGCCTATGTGTCATATTGACGCATTGATCTACAGTATTTGCCAGTTGGCTATGTTTAGCTGTCCTTGTTCTTAAGCTGTCAGTGATTCATTTCATTGGTGGAGGTGGCTTCATAATGGGAGGCTTTGTTTAATATCTTATATATTAAAAATAAAAAATATAATAATACGAATAATATAAAAAAATATGTTGCTGCATGAGTAGACTGAACACTTAGTATTTGATCAAATAGCCCAATCATAAAATATATTTTTTAGCTGTTACAACATGACACTAATCCTCCCCTCCACTCAATCCTGAAAAAAGCAGTGTGATCATATTGAATGTATAATAATGACTCTCTCTTTCTCTCTCTCTCTCTCATCCCTTGTTTGCAACTCAATTCCTCCAACACTGGCATGGTGTGACATCCACAGAGCTCCCAGCTGAAGAAGGTAAATATTGACATTTCCAATGTGCCAGGATTCACCTTCCTTCAATAGCCTTTTACCAAGCTTAAACCAGGATATCCTTAATTTTGTATTATTGTGTAGGAGGCAAACTTTCTAAGTGCACATTGCTGTAGCTTTCCACCATATGAACACAGTATAAAATGCCTTTTTCAATAAATTGATTGTATTGTCAGACAGTTGTATGAGCTGCTTAACTTATAAATCCAGTTAGCGCTGTGGAATTCTAATGTAACCCTACCTGACCTAATGTTAAAGAACACACAATGATGCACTGCTGCTGATCAGTTAGACTACTGGAGGCCACTCTGGTCATAAGACGCAACTGAACTCTGAATGATAAATGTTTTTATTACTTTCTGCAGATGCTCTTTTATTATTTTTTTATATACTTTACGAAATATAGGTGTACATTTCTCCATGCTATAAAGTAGAGAGCGTTAACTGCTACTGAACTGACTTATTACAAAAATATCTCCTTTGCACAGGTTATCTAATATCTAAATCTAAAGTATTAATGGCAAACAAAGTTTTGACCAATACAATGCCATGCTATGCAGCTTTAAATGATAATTTAAACTGTAGTCCTTGAGGGTCAGGGGCTTCTCTGTGAACTGTGCTGTACTGTATGTGTGACTGTTGCAGGCAAGTCTCTGTGGGAGCTGGTGGTGGAACAGTTTGAGGACCTTCTGGTCAGAATCTTGCTGCTAGCGGCCTGCGTTTCCTTCGTAAGTAATTGCTCACACACCCAGCTTGCCACACGTATATATAATGCAGATTTGAGATGACTAAGGTAAACTGGTTATGTGTTTTTCTTATCTGTAGCCTATCAAATGTTGTACTTCACAGGATTGGTGTGGTCTAGTGGAATAGCAGATCTTACTGGCTAGTTCTGCATTTGGACACAAATTGTACCATGGTTATAAAATTGTAATGATAATCATAAATACCACCCCTACCTTTAACAAACCCCTCTAAATGGCATGGAACATGACTGTGAAGGTTGGAGAGGGGTGGGGAATCCTGACCATATAATGACTTCTTTCCATTTATTGCAGTTAGTTCCTAGTGCCTTTTAGATGGAATTGCTGTGCTATTTCTGGAAGGTGGAAAATGTCTCTAAAAATGTATTGGTGACTAAAGTGCGTAAATTAGTGACATAATATACTATATCTGGTCCAACTGCTCTTGTGTTGCTCCTGAGTTTCTGGTTTGAGACCTATGGCGTGGGGGTTGCAGCGGCAGGAAATTAAGAGTACCAGCTTAGTTTTTGTCACTTAATTTTGGCTGTCCGTAGTAGTGGTAAATGTGTTGTTTATAGCGATGCCCCTCTCCTGTTCCACTGCTCGACAGCTTCTATGGTTATGACTCGAAACGGACTTTAAATTAGTAAAACTCTGATAATATGACACTTTAATGGCTTTTCTCTTTTAACAATTTTTGTATTTGCTCATTTTACTGTGTATGTGACATCTGTAGAGGCATGATGGAAAATCTATACGGAATGTAGTGATGTTCAAACCTTAACTTGGAACATATCTTTGAATATATTCAAATATATTCTGGTTTATTATACGCCTTACTTGCCTTTGCATGGGGTATTAATATTATTATACACTCGCTGGGTGGATAATACTGTACTATATATATATGTATATATATATATATATATATCTCATATACCAAAGATACACAGGATAATTTATCCATCTGTTGGACGATCCTGTTATTTCCCTCAATGCACGGATGAACGTTTAAGCTGTTAGTTTTTTTTTTTCTTACAGTAGAGTTAAGAAAAATAACATAATGATACACCTTCATTTTGAGAAAGAATAGAAGGCTGACATTTATCTTTACATGTGCTTGTCTGGTGTTCTTTTAGTTGGGTTAAGGAGGTACAACAAGTGATCTTGAATTATCTGATCTTTTGCTTGTCAGGTTTCTGTAAAAAAAAAAGAAGAATGTTTGTATAAATGGTTGACCTTGTGAGACTCTCCCATATGATTTTTGATATGCGTTAATGTTCTCTTTCTTTTTGTTGACAGCTGTGATTATCTTAACCTATGGAGACATTGGCTATAATGAGCCATCTGTTGCTGTGTCTCTGTGTTCAGTAATGCATGTCGTGTGTGTGTGCGTGTAAACACCCCACCCCCCCAAAAAAAAACACACGTGTTGCTGCAAAGCCCATAGAGGTTTTATTTTGGAATAGGGATTTTGTAAAGTAAATGGTGTAGCGCCATTGTACTGTAAGTCTTTTTAGCTAGTAGCTATAGATCCATTGAAGTGAATTTAATTGCTCAAATTGAAATACTCTTGCCAGATGACACCTGCTCATCCAAATGAGCATTTGGCATGTATTCATGTCTTCTGGCATTGGAGTTTCCCTACAATCTCAACACAATCATTGGGGTGATTCACTATTCTGGGCTCATGCTGTGGTGATGCATGTTCTAGTACTCAGTACGAGTGGTGGGGAGTGATCTCCCAACCACTGAGATCTGCTTAGATGACGGTCGCCATGACACATTGTGTGATCACAGCTCCAAATCTTACTGTACTGCAGTTGTCTTTCACAACTTAATAGCTAAAGTCAGCGACTGTAAGCTTAAGTCAGCGATTGTAAGCGAATACAAATTCAAAGTCAAATTCAGCGAAGATGTACTCAATGTCCGCCAGCTGCACGATCTGTGTGCATGCTCAAATCAATAATCTGGCACTTCTAGACAGCCCTGGCTCTGTAAGTGGGAACACAAACAAAGTGCTGTAGACAGCACACAACAACAATATCCCAACCTTTGCAATGTGTTTCCAATGTGAGGAGCTCCCCTATAGCATTGAAGGGAGAGGTGTTTTTGTTTTGATTGAGTTCAAATATCTACAAGCATTCTCCAGAATGAGTCAATACTACAATCGATGGTTACGTATGTAGCCGCGGTTCTATGAATTTCGGCTGACCGCCAGAGCTTGGCAGACTTCTCGCAGGAAGGTTGCCAGAGGGCCGGGGCAGAGGGCACACGTCACCCAGGTCACAGGTGACCTTGTTGATACACATGTGTGTGATGGGCATCCAGGTGCTTAACGCACCTCCTCTGGCAGTCAATATAAATAATAGAACCACACATTCTCACATCTTCTACAACTAATTACATACACAGCAGGTAGAGTAGTAAAGGACTCATTTTCACCCTTATCGTTCTCAGGTAGCATTAAAAAGACTGAATTGCTTAACCTGTTTATCATCACATGTACATTATAGGCCCTGTTTATTGCTGTTTTGTGGACAATTACTTTAGGCTTGTTAACTAACTTTTCAGTAATAAAAATAGCTGCACATCTCGGCCTAGCTTTTCCTGTTAGGTGGGGCTCAGCTCAGTGGTAACAACCTGTGTTAGCCGCTGTTATGCTAACCTTAAGCCGGATTTCTTCGCAAGGCTTGTGACTGGATTCCAACTATAACCCAGTATGTCTAACAAGGGCGTGTTCAATAGGTGTTGGCCTTGTTTGAGGAAGGAGAGGAGACCACAACTGCATTTGTCGAGCCTATTGTCATCCTCCTCATCTTAATCGCCAACGCTGTTATTGGAGTCTGGCAGGTGAGAGATTGATTGTATTGTGTTTGTCATGTTTGAAGTTATGAACTGCATCATTCGAACCACACTTTGCTGTCCAAAGCACACACTCATATCCTTCGATTTCTCACTGGTTGAATTCCATTCAGTGCATTATATAATTGCGTAAGAATATTTTTTTCCATTCAGTCAGTTCGGTGCCATTTTAGTCCTTGGTGCATTTATGAGTTTCTGTGGAGATTTGATGATTTTTCTACCTTTTCAGGAAAGGAATGCAGAGAACGCCATAGAGGCTCTGAAGGAGTATGAGCCGGAGATGGGCAAGATCTACCGTATGAACCGTAAGGCTGTACAGATGATAAAGGCTCGGGACATCGTCCCTGGAGACATAGTGGAGGTGGCAGGTGAGCAGAGACAAACTGGACATTCCTCACTGAGAGAGAAAAAAACGAAATTTCCACCCCCGCCCCCCTTAGAGACGAATATTTACTCAGTTAATCTCAAACAGCTGCCCATGGTCCAAGGTTGGTAAATGGGTGTCCGAGCTCATGCCCTCATTGCATAAAATGGAGTGTAATCTGCTATGCAGGTGACCGCAGCTGGTGCCGGGATGGGCTGGAGTGAAAACATTGCCGTCGCATGGCACCTGTGGGGCACACATTTGGCAGGAACGACCGCACCCCCAATCCTCCCCTTCCCCCACCCCACCCCACCCCATTAGCATGCACGCGCACTAGCGTGGGCCATGTCGTCGAGCTAACCAGTCTGGACTCACTGTTGGAATATGTCAAACTAGGTTGCATATAAAAAGCCCTGTCTATGGCCAGTCCAGGGCCAATATCCACCTATGGGTTATGTTGTGTGCGTGTGTGTGTGTGTGTATGTGCGTGTGTGTGCGTGTGTGTGTGGCATTGCGAAAGTGGCTGTGGTTGCTTTCAGGGGCCTATTTAAATTTCCGCAGCTTTCCCTTTTTCCTTTTGCTTTTCCATACTCTCAGATTCACCACCTGGCCACTACCAAATATTTGTCAGCTTCACGCACGCCCAAAAATCCCTGCTGCAACCTTAACCATGTGTGAGCAGCCCTGGTCTAAAAATAGCCTTGTTGTCACTCTGGTTCCCGAACATCTGTTTAGTGTACGGTGAACACACACATATGCATGACATTCATATTTATAGAGCACGCACTGAGCACCTTGCTACATCATCATCACTGTGATTGGTTTGTTAAGGTTGACCTTGACATTGATTGGCTAACGCGTCAGTGCCTTAGCTAGCAGGGAGAATATGCACCCCTGGAGTGAGAGAGAGAGACGGCTTCCATTCACACTCGCTGCACTGGCAGTTTTAGAGAGGATTCCATGCACTGAATGAGCTTTGTGTTAGCTACAGTAATGACTTGGCACTATTGCATTTTAGTGTGATATTTCAGAGCAAACATCACATTTGCTGCTGTCTTATTAATATTGTAAGATTCTTGTCGTGATATTTTTTGTTATACAGTACCTTCTGGACAAATAGAACAGCACTGTTTAGGAAGAGTCACTGTTGTATGTGTGGTCTAACATTTATGTAGTATGTGGGAAATTTGTGTGCTTTGTTTTGCTTTTAGCAGTGGAAAATGGTGTGTGTTCGTGTGTGTGTGTGAGAGAGATTTAGATGGATAGCTTGTAGTATAATGGAATTCATGCTTGTCAGAGCCAGTATTTGCAATCTCACACATATGTGTACACACACACAAATGCGCACACACACACGCACGCAAACACACGAACACACACACACACACACACACACACACACACACACACACACACACACAGACGAGCCTGCACAGGCAGAGGAAGAACGTAATAGCATATTATGGTGGCTCTAGCATCGCAAAAACAGTGGCTTCACTATAAAAATGCCTTAGTTCTTTCCCACTGAATTGTAAACCACATTGCTTTACTGCACGGCGCTGGTTGTAGAGAAAAAGACGCTCAGTTAACTCCTCGCTTGTCTAATTACGCTACAGCGATTAAGCCATTTTCTATTTTATTGGTAGGAGACAGTAATATTATAATGCTGGAACTGTGTCTTTGCTACTTTCCATTCCTCACAATATCACAGCAAGTGCAGGAAAATAACTGTCTTATGGGTATAGTCAGCTACTATTGTAAGATAAATGTAAATGAAAGATAATACACTTTTTGTGAAATTCAACAAATATCGCCAGTTAACCGTTCTCTCTCTCTGCGTGTTGAAAAGATTATCTTATACTCCTACGCAGCCCTGGCTCCGTAAATAGGAACATAAACAATGTGGCGAACACCGCTTGTATCAACAAAGCCATTACGCTTTGCTTCACAATGCATTTCGACGGGTGAGACGGTGCCGCAGAGGACTCGAAGAATGACCCTGCCTTTTAAAAGCACATCTATCACAAGGAATCCATAATAACAGGCTCACTGCCTATAGTCTTTATTTGACTCAGTGGAGCGGCTGAGCAGACTTAGTTTAAATGAATACGAACTTTAACTTTCTTTGTTGCAGCAGGCAGTTATGGAATTGATCACAGAACAAGTATTTAAGTGAAATAATCTGGTTAAATGATGCCTCAGATATAGGAATCATATAGCATTTCGGCTATGCAAAATAATATTGACTATGGACATGCTTCCATAGTGCTGCCTGCAATGAAAACCTTTTTCTTTTTTTGATCTAACCCTGGTTAATCTGTGACATAACCTTGTTGCTAAGCAGCATTAAACAGTGGTAAACATTAGATTCATGTAGTGCACTACTAGACTATCCCCTCACAACAAATGTTTGGGATCTTTAATCAGAATTTGGTCCTCCTGACTGAAACAACATCTAGGGATTAGATGACAAAGAAAACAAACAGTATGATTTCCCTCACTCTATAGATTTCCCAGACGCTTTTGTGAACCTAATGTTGGCGGACAAAAATAGCCAATTGGTGGTATTGCAAACAAACGCAGATGACCCCAAGTGCTACTGAGGGCTAAGCACGTAAAATAATTTCGTCACGAGTTTCCACCCCTATTGCCCGCATGTCTTCTTTTAGGTTTGTTGTTAGTAACTCCGTCTATGGATATGCCACAGTTGTGATTTGCGCCTCCACTGGAACTTTCCTGGGTTTTTAAATAGAGTAACTCCAGTGGAGTGTGTTTTCAGGAAGAGCGTTTATACAGTGCCCAGAGTGACGGAAACCTGCGATGGGCTGTTCCGTACAGGTCACGGTTACCCTGCATGTGAATGTGAGCCTCTTGGCCAGAGCCTTATGTAAGATATTTAGACTTTGTCCAGTCTTATTAACCAAGTGGAAGGAAGAACAAATAACATGTATGCCTCATTAGCTAGCTGTCTCGTACGTTTTGGCTACATGCAGGGGTGCATATCCAGTGTAGTCCAGGTCAGCAGAGATGACACATACAGTACTGTAGTTAATATATGCAATCCTCTCCATGTTTAAATGTTAATGACAGTTAATGGACATCAGGTAAACATTTTACATGTGCATGTTTCATTTTAACACAGATTTGTTAAAGTTACACCAGGCTAAATTCGTTTACATCCAAATATTTAACAAATTGTGCTGTGGGTTGCTTTACAGTACATGCAGGCTGACAGAGTATGATTGCAAAGCATTAGCATTTCAATTGGACCTTAGCTATATTCTATCAGAGTGTGGGAGTCCACGGCAGAAACTTGTGGGTTGAAACGCAAGGTATGATTCTGTGGGTAGGCGTTTCACAAACCTTTGCCTAACCCTGTGGACCTATTGCTATCTCCTACACAAACATTTCATTGCTCTCTGGCCCAAGGTGTTGTGGGCAAGGTGGGGGATGGATGGTGAAAACTTAAAGGAATTGGAGGACAATTTGAATACATCACAGTGAAGAGTCGAAAACACGCACTTCCATGATTGTATCTTCCCTCTCCCGTGATCTCTGACCCTTGATGAAGTTTGACGAGGATTATATGATATAGTAACACAGAAGTCACTAGGGACTGCTTTGAACAAACCCATTATATTATGAAAATCACAAAGGTGCATTGAAGATGGGTACCTGCAAATTATTCTGCATGCGTAATTAGCAGTTCTGACAGGACTCTGATGTGAAACTTATTAAGACGACTTATTTAAAAACTGACTTCTTTCTCTGTATTCACTGTCTGGGAAAGAAATGAGTGTGTTGTGTGTGTTGTAAGCTGTTAGCCTATATGCTTTTTGGAACACTCATCTACATAAACCCGTTGGAGAAACTATATTGACATTATCAAAACAGTTATCATTATTTAGATAAAAAAAACACAATTCACCCAATATCCATGTTTATGCCATCTGGCAGTGGCACCATATTACTAATATAACAAAGAGCTTAATATGTATCATAGACCTGGCCACTGGTACCTTTTTTAAATATATAATCCTGTCATTTGAAATGCCTAGCCCTCAGTTATGTTTTTCAAATGACAAATTAACTTATCAAACCAAAGACAGAAAGCAAGATAACCAGAGGTAGGGAACTGGAATTGATTGTAGATGGCAACCTGACTCCCTCAGGGTTGTATCGAGCTGTTTTTTTTAAACCTGTATCAGCTGCTGGCCTGAGGGTCTTTGAGCAGGGATCTGCTATCTGCACACCTTTGGCTAGTGTCACCTGTGGCAATAACAATGCCAGCGGGCTAAATTCCTAAGCTCCAACAGACCAGATTAGACTTTACTTTGCAGTCTAGTGACAACATTTGTTAAAGCATACAGTTGACAAGTGTCCTATGTCACGCATACATGCAGATACTGTATGCATACACAAAGGCATGCAAACATCCCACACACATGCAGGTAATTCAATTATGATGGTATTTTAAGTCTTTAAAAAGGAGGCACCTCCCCAATATTAGTTTTTTGGTGCTATATCAGAAATACAGAAGTTTCAACATGAATTGCCCTGAACAGTAATATAGCACACACACATTATCCAGACAGAGTTGAACATCGTCAAAGTTTACCAGTTTATTCTGGCCTTCAGAGTATGATGCATGGTGTCAACTGCCAAGTACAGTTTCAAATGTTTGTTGCAAAGAAACAAATGTTACTTATTTTCTTAGTTTGCATTATTTTCATTCACCTATTTGAACCTCCTATAAATAATTATGATTATAATTCTTGTTTTTTTATTTTTGTAATAAACAATTAAAACAACAAGATTATTTTACATTACAAACTTTTACAAACTACATTTGTTATATTTTCTTTTTGTTAGTGGGTGACAAGGTGCCTGCTGACATCAGAGTGACCTCAATCAAGTCCACCACACTGCGTGTGGATCAGTCCATCCTCACAGGTGGCGTTCCCCTTATTCTACTTAAATTTACTGTAACGTGAGTGACTTGACCATTTATTGATCATTAAGTAATCTTCACGTCAGGTGGTAATAAATGAGTGAGATATCGTGTCAGAATGTCAGCAATGTTCATAGTACTCTTCTGTTATTTGCTATAATATAAAGTGCTATGGTGTCGAGCCAGTCAGTAACCACAGGAGGGAGTTTCCTTATGTTGTCAATCACTAGTGTGTAAGACTCCAACTTGGCAAGCTACATCAGTAGTGTAACTGGTATTGCTACAGTAGCACATTAACATTCAGTCAGAGTAAAATAACAATTCATATTTATATATATGTTGTCATATCGTATGTGCTCTCAGTCTTTCAAACTAAACCTCACTTTTGTAACAACAGTTTCAACCATGTTCACCAAACAGATATTATATATTTTTTGTAGTATTCATTTTTGCTTTCCAATGACCCCAATCTCCTTTTCAGGGGAGTCCGTGTCCGTCATCAAACACACTGACCCTGTTCCAGACCCTAGAGCTGTCAACCAAGACAAGAAGAACATGCTGTTTTCTGTAAGAACATACCCCTTTTCTTATCTCTAAGAATTACTTGAGTAATCCCTTAAATGTCACTTAAAGGCAGGGTCAGTCATTCTTGCTAACTTCAAGCTCAAATCAAAACCGTATCGCTCCACGGTCAGCGGCGCCGCTTCACACATACTGTAGAAAGCAAAACGCAGTGCTACCCCTGCTAAACAATCCAGCATTGCTGGTCACCAGCATAAGGTATGTTTTGCATGCTGGAACCAGCATGATGTACCAGCATCCCATGCTGGTTGCTGGTGTGCTGGTATACCAGCTAGACCAGCGCTACCCCAGCACTAGCCAGTATGAAGCAGCCTGCACCAGCATGGAAGTCATGCTGGTTTATGCTGGATTTATTACCAGGGACGTAGGGCTTTGTTGATGTGAGCAGTGTTCGCCATATTGTTTATGTTACTATTTACAGAGCCAGCGCTGTGTAAAAGTATCAGATACTCTTTTCAACACGCACAGACAACAGTAAGCGTTATAGGGTGATTTTGACAAAAAGTGTATTAGCTTAGCATTTAGCTTGCAATAGCTGACTTTACCTGACTCCACCCACTATAACTTGCAAAAAAATGCATCAAGGAGCTGAGTGAGGGGAGGGGAGGGGCTGAGAGGGGGTCCCACATTAACGTTTGAATTTGATGACCTTTGAATAAAAAAAAGATGTTAAAAAATTGACTGAAAAACTAGACAATGTCCTGGGGTGATCTTTAACAGATATGACGTGTAGATCTGTTTTCAGCACGTTTTTATAAAAACGTGAATTTAGTTAATATTAACAACAGCACTGGTGTGTCTCATCACAGATGAGTCCTATTACTTGGAGTACAGCTAAAAAATTCAACCACATTTTAGCGTGCAGTTCCACATTCAAATGTGACACAGGTGTGTGTACAGATTGCGGCAATGGTTCGACATGGTTCCAGCTAGCAGCTCTAAATCACCTCCGCCCAGCCGGTCACAGCCATCATGTCCCACCTTTCTTCCCATGTAGGGCACCAACATTGCCGCAGGCCGGGCCATAGGCGTGGTGGTCTCCACGGGCGTGTCCACCGAGATCGGAAAGATCCGAAACCAGATGGCTTCCACGGAGCAGGAGAAGACCCCCCTGCAGCAGAAGCTGGACGAGTTTGGCCAGCAGCTGTCCAAGGTCATCTCCCTCATCTGCGTGGCCGTGTGGGTCATCAACATCGGACACTTTGGGGACCCCGTGCACGGCGGCTCCTGGATGCGAGGGGCTATTTACTACTTCAAGATCGCCGTGGCACTGGCCGTGGCCGCCATCCCGGAGGGTCTCCCCGCCGTCATCACCACCTGCCTGGCCCTGGGCACGCGGCGTATGGCCAAGAAGAACGCCATCGTCCGCAGCCTGCCCTCCGTGGAGACCCTGGGCTGCACCTCTGTCATCTGCTCCGACAAGACCGGCACCCTGACCACCAATCAGATGTCTGTCTGCAGGGTGAGTCAGTTATATTTACTTGATCTACAAAGAGGATTACTTTTAGAACTGTCTTGGACTCTCATAAATTATAAAGTAGACTCATTTAGAAGTTTGAAAGTAACTTGTTTTTAGCAGATTTAGTTCTCAGTCTACTGAGAACGTTTTCCATCTCATTTATAATTTCAGATACTAAATTGTTACTTTACTCATTTATGACGTGACATAATTTTAAACTTAAGACTCTTGACCAACTTACTTGGGATTCTACATTCAGAATCAGGACTTGACTTTTGAGTTAATATGGGACACTGTTTATTTTATTCTGTTTGAATGAAGAGTATGTAATGGAAGTGTAAGAATCGTATACTGTATATAAGAAGTAGACCGTGTAGCCTATACTTGAGTTAACATACAGTATATATAGAGTCTGTAATGTGTGGGTGTTGTTGACTATTTTTACTTGTGTTTTATTAGTACTGGGTCTCAAACAAGCAACATCCACAGTTCATAAAACTGGAAAATGCCTTGTACAAATGCTGAATAGGTGATTTCTACAACAGACTAGCATTGTTGATGCCAATTTCCATGTATAATTTTTCAGTACTTTCCCTCCCCTTTCCTTAAGTCATGCTAGTGAGAATTAAAATCGGATGGAAAATCCCTTTGGTGTAATATTTGCCTTCATTAGCCAATATTGTGATAGCTGCTACTATAGTCCAACAGGAGTCACACCACCAGACCACCACACCTGTATACTATATACTTTAGGTCACATCACCTCAGTAAGTTAACAATGCTTCCATGATGTTATTCAGGTGAAACCCCAATCAAAGCTAGTGTAGGAAAGTTCATATATTAATCCTCTCTTACCTAAGACCTGTTCACTATTGCTGGTCTTGTCTTTTTCCCCATGTGAGTTTGTTGTTTTTGCCTGGCTTGCAGCAGGCCAGGGTAAATGCCAGCTCTGCTATTTATTTGCTTTGGCGCTTGTTATGGTCTGACTCCAGATACACACATAACCTCAGTTAACACCTCTTGTCCACCACTTATTAATGGGCACACAATTACAGGCCAGTCGGCTGAATGAGCTGGCAGACTGTAGGCTTTCAAGCCAATGCTTATTAAGAACTAGAGCAGACTTTAGCGGTGTTCTGTCCTGTGTGCCTGCAGACCGGCCTTTTCACCACTATGCCCCTCTGACACACTACACAAGCAGTGATGTGGTTCATTTGAAGATGCAGTGTGTCTTTCCATAGAAATTCATAAGACAGTTGTCTGCATGCAAGCTGGGGTTGTTTTGGGGCAGTGCAACTTTTTTGTTCAAATATACACATCTTATCCACCGCCTATAAGCTGTCATCATTGTGTAAAATGAAACCTGGCGGCACGCCTTCACATCGTGGTTAATTTCAGTCAACACATTTGTCTGTAGTTTGAGGCTTGCTTGTCTTGGCAAAACAAAGCGGGTATTACTTTGTGTGTTTGCTGTAGGCTGCATTAGCTGCACCTTAATGCATTTGGCCTCACTGCACTGTTGAATAGTTGCATAGGGGCCTTTTTTATTGTTCAGGGAAAACAAACCTCTGTATATGTTATACATACATGCATATATACATATATATACATATATACATATATATATACATATATATATATATATATACATATATATACATATATACATATATATACATACATATATACATATATATATATATATACATATATATACATATATACATATATACATATACATATATACATACATATATACATACATATATACATACATATATACATATATACATATACATATATATACATATACATATATATACATATATACATATACATATATATACATATA
>JAODUK010002353.1:0-12159 GCA_027564635.1 Typhlichthys eigenmanni | reverse complement strand
TGCACATTGTGTATGAAAGGTGCTATACAAATAAAGTTTATTATTATTATTATTATTATTATTATTATTATTATTATACCCCTGAAATTGGCACACACTCCCCCTTCTTTGAAGAGGAGAACCACCACATCAATTTGACACTCATTTGGCACTGTCTCCGACTTCCACGCGATGTTGAAGAGGCGTGACATCCAAGACATCCCCTCCACATTCAAAGCTTTTAGAATTTCTGGACGAAGCTCATCAATCCCCGGGCTTTGCCACTGTGGAGTTGTTTGACTACCTCAGTGACCTTCCCCAGGGAATATGATGATGATCCCCCATCAGCCTCCAGCTCTGTCTCTACCATAGAGAGCATGTCACTCAGACACCTGAGGTGGCGGACGGTTTTCCAGAAACACTTTGGTGCCGACCAAAAGTCTTTCTCCATGGCTTCTCCGAAACTGTCCCACACCCGTTGCTTTTCTTCTGCAACGGCAGATGCTGCAGCCCTTCAGGCACGTCAGTACCTTGCAACCGCCTCCAGAGTCTTCTGGGACAACATATCCCGAAAGGCCTCCTTCTTCAGTCGGACAACTTCCCTGACCACCAGTGTCCACCACGGTGTTCAAGGGTGACTGCCCCTTGATGCTAAGACCTTGAGTCCACAGCTCTATGCTGCAGCTTCAGCAATGGAAGCTTAAATATTGCCCACTCAGGTTCAATGTCCCCAACCTCCACAGGGATGCCAGAGAAGCTACGCCACAGGTGTGATTTGAAGATCTCACGGACAGGGGCCTCCTCCAGACCTTCCCAGTTTACCCACACTACCAGTTTGGGTTACCAGCTCTGTCTAGAGTCTTCCCCCACCCCTTGACCCAACTCACCACCAGAAGGTGATCAGTTGACAGCTCTTCCCCTCTCTTCACCCGAGTGTCCAAAACATGCAGCCTCAGGTCAGATGATACAATCACAAAATCGATCATCGACCTTCGGCCTATAGTGTGCTCTTGTACCATGTACACTTATGAGCATCCTTATGTTCGAACATGGTGTTTGTTATAGATAGTCCATGACTTGCACAAAAGTCTAACAACAAACGCCCGCTCGGGATTAGATCACTAGTTTATTCCTTTTGGCTCATTTGTCCACATTTCTTAATTCCATGCTCAGAACGTCATTAGATGTTAATTCTGACCTATACATAGTTGAATCGTCTGCATACATAACCATTCTTGCTTTATGTAATATAGATGGTAGGTCATTTGTAAATATGGAAAACAAAAGAGGTCCTAAGCAACTTCCCTGAGGAACTCCACACTGTAGCTCCTTGCTATCAGATAAGCTGCCATTTATACAAACTCTCTGCCTTCTCCTGGACAGGCAGCTCCCCATCCAGGACAAAGCAGTGCTATTAAAACCATAGCATTTAAGTTTTGCCAACAACATACAGTGATCGATAACATCGAAAGCAGCACTGAAATCCAACATCACCACCCCCACCAGCCTCCGTTCATCCAAGCTCTTTAGCCAAGCATCATTTATACACGCTAATGCTGTGCTTGCAGAATGCCCTTCTCTATATGCATGCTGGTCACTCATCATTAAACAATGTTTTGTGAAATAATCTTGAATTTGTGTATATATCATTTTTTTCAATAATTTACTTAATGCGTTACTAGCACAAGTGGATTTGGACACGTCCTAAATGCAATTTGTACCTTGCACTTTAGACCGTGCGCATAGATAGTTAAGAAAGGGCCCTAGAGTTATGATCGATGAGTGCTATAGCCTTTTAAGTGTTAATTTTCACAACTAGCTTCACAGTGAAGGAGCAGGCATCATAGAAGTATTGATTTATTAATTGTCAGCGGGGACCACCTACCTGACTAAAGCACAGGATTAGTCAACTTGCCAGTGTTAGCAAGGCACATTTGGCGACGCATACTAACATTGTTTGGTTGTTTGTCAGAGTATCTGTGTTCCCCTGAAGATAACATGTACAACATCAGCTTCTCTCGCTGACCTGCGTGACCTGGGTAGTGGAACTGTAATCCTGGACATTAAAAAACACTGTCCAACAGGTACTACAAGGGTCATATTCCTGTTATGCGGTAACATTTTGGACTCTGGATTTTTCATGTTTTTAGTATTATATCAGAATAGTTACATGTTTAACTGTCAGGAAAATACATTGGTCAAGCTCAGGCACCTAAATCATTTATTTTCTATTATTTATATTAGAATGTCCAACCTGAAAGGTTTAGAATCCTAACAGGGTGGGCATTTTTGAGCTAAGTTAGCCACAGTTCTGTGAGCGATCAAGATTAAGCTTCTACACATAAACAGAACTTTAATAACTATATCAAATATGATTAAATATATTTTTATAATCGGACCAACTTTCTTCATAACATAACCTAACAGGGTGGAAGAGTGTCACAAGCAGGTTAACATAATAAAACTTGAAAATGTATGCTTGCTGTACCTCACTTTTAGCCTTTGAATTCCAACCAAAATAACAATGTACATTCCTGAATATAGCCTCAATGTAATTGTTTTTTACAAGGTAAAAAACTACAAACTAACAGGGTGGAAGATGATTTCTGGGACAAACAGTAAATTATGAAAAAACAATTGAAGAATATTTAGAGTATAATTGTTATTGTTCTTATTGAAGTTGGTTACTTTGCACTGGGGGCAAACATTTTAAAAAAGGTTTATTTTATGTGCATTATTCAGTTATTATGTTATGTTATTATTAAGACCTAAATCTAGAGTTTGATCCATTTGTTTTACATATTTGACCCATTTTACAGAAAATATGAGTATGTTATTTACTGGGACAGAAATGTTACCGCATAACAGGAATGACCCACAGCACACATACACATCAGTGATTATCACATTGTTTAGATGTGTTTATATTCACTAACACGGTGTAACTCTACACTACCGTGTTAGTGTTATACGTAAAGTATTACTTAGATATATCACATTCAACATAGATTAAGGTATACTCTATGTACAGTGTACATAGGAGTGCCACTGCATCATTTCATCATCATCATCATCATCATCATCATCATCATCATCATCATCGGGGGAGGAGCAGGTTAAGGGGGTTTTGTTTGTTTCCATGTGAAATGTAGGTTGTAAAGCCATTTGAGACTGCAATGTGATTAAGGGCTATATAAATAAAATTGACTTGACTTAAATCATCATCATCATCCCAACATAATCTGTCTGTCTATCCAGAAATTAAAGATATCACACAGGTGGACACAGGCAGATTCATCCGTTACAACTTTTCTCCTTCCTTCTTAGCGCTGCGGGAAATTGGGGCTACGTAAGTGAACCCATAAAGATAGTTATATTATATAATTGAAATTGTGTTAAGGTTTGTCCGAAGTCCTGAATTGTTACCTCTCTCCCAACTAGTCTAATCTAATATCTCATTCAAATACATTAAAACTGTCTACACAATTGACTTTCAAGTGGTCAAATATCTCTGGGTTTACAAACTCTTTAAGATGATCCAATGACACAGTATAATTATGGTAGGTGGTGTTCCTGTAGGTCCACTTGTTGTGTATGTATCTAGTGAAGTGGATCCTTTAGTTTGTTAAAGCGCAGGCTTCACTATTAAGTAACTCATCTCCTAGGTTGGAGTTTACTGTGGGCAGCAAGGCGGTGAATTATTTCCGGCTGATCGAAAGGCACTTCTTCAGAAACCTCATTCTCAAAAACTTTGACTTTGAAATCGGCTTCTGCATCCCACACAGCAGGAACACCTGTGAACACATTTACTGCTTACCTGATTTGGATCCAGAAACAGGTGAGAATACACACAATTGTATTCATTCAAAGCCCCAGATGGGACATCAGACTTCATCAGAAGTCTTTGACTTGTGCCTGACAACACCCTCTAACCTTAATGTGTTTGTTTCCTCTGGCCAGTGGAGGAGATGATTGCCAACCCCTTTGAGACACGCTCAGATAGTTTCTACTTCGCCAACAACAAGCTTATCATGCATCACAAGGCTGAGTACTCCTTCAGCCAATGAGGGCCTGGCCACAATCACTCTGTCTCTTTTCATAAAACATGAAAACGTTCATGCTTGATGAGGTTTTGATTAGTGTTTTTGTTAATGAGCTCAGGGTTTATGTGTGAAAAACAAGTGTACATGACCGTGTCGGTGGCTGAGGGAGGACAAAGAATGGCAAACCAGTGAGCACTGTTAGGAGGAGGAATAGGCTTAGAACCCAGTTGACAGACGGGCATGTATACTCTTCAGTTCTACATGTTTACATGAGGCTAGTTCCCGCCAAGTATTATTTTGCACACAAATCAAGGAGCAAAACTTTAAGTCTATGTGTATTGTACATATGTTAGTACAATGAATGTCTTTTTTTATATATATGAGGAAAAGCAATGCCCTTGAATTTGTCTTAAGGCAATTTGTTTCTTTTTATGTTTCTTTTTTTTAACACGCTTGTCTCGTTATTAGATTTCTCATATTAACTAATTACATTTTTCTCCATGTTCCAAATTTACTGTTGGTTTGTGTGTCTGTAAATGTTTCCAAAACAGGACTCATTTAATACAATAAAATGCTGCTGGAAAATGAATACATTCTTGTATGTATACCATAGTTTATATTTGAAACAGCCATACGCAAGTGCATGCATTACAATAGGCTATCTAATCTACAGTATATAATCACTAGAGCTTGATCCGGTCTAAGTGCCTTGAGTTTCATTCAAAGAACCCTTTCTTCCATATGACAAAGTATTGACTTCACAAACATCCTCAAATTTTTCTTATAAATCATTTGCAGAAGGTTTCACGTGTCACTATCAGTGGTCTTTCCAACTCAGCCGTGGCCATGGCTTGCCTTTTTTGGAATACAACCATTCATAAAGGACCAGTGTAATGCAGGGGTTAAAGAATACCATTATCAAATATATATAGTATTTGCCGGGTCTTGCTATAGCAGCGAGTGTTCTTTCAACTACAAAAGACAAGGTAATACGTAGGATAGATAAATGATATATTATTAACCTCAGAAGACATTTCTGCTGATGTCAGCTATACAAAATATATCTAGCCATTTGGTTCAGAGTCAACCTGGCTCACTACATGTGACCGAAGGGAGACCACACAGTCTGTCATTACTTCTATGTACATTCATTGAATAAAGTAACATCGATATGTCAGGTAAAACCCAAAATGTCTTCTCTCGAGTGGAGTGACCTCTGAACACGATGACATCATCTGCTGGGGAGACGGTAGGCGGGCACTGATGACATCATCACATGTCTGAGTAATGCTGCAGATCTCCCTTCTAGATCTGGCTTTGCAACTGGTTCAAATTTAGTCTGAGGTTTATTAGTAAGGAGGCACTTGCCCTTGGGCTTAACTCTAAAATTGTTTATGGACTTTAGAATGGGTAGGCCTATACACAGTAGAAGTTTTTGGTGCCCTGTCAAATAGTTAACTTGATGATCCCAACACACTGGGTTTCATTACATACTAATCAAAACCAGTCAATCATTTGTTCTCTCTGTATTCAAGATGTTGTTACAATTCAACTAGTTAGTTTAATTAACTGTGATTCATTAGAGAAAGCTGTATATAACATTGTCGTTAACTAAAGCCACTACAGACAATATTATTTGATCTGCAAATCTGTTGGTTTTACTTTGTCTCAGTAAGTCCAAAGTGAAATAAATAACAAGAGCACATGTAATCTCTGCTATGTAACTCCAAGAGACAGTTATATCTTTAGAGTTTCTACTGGATACTAGTTGGGTATTTAACGAAGGCAATGTCTGTCCAATCTGTTGCTACTGATTGGATGAGATGTGAGCCAAACCAGGAACCCACACCACTCCAGGAAAGGCTATATCTGGATATATTCATTTCATTTCAGTTTGTTTGTTACTTGCATTTCCATGTTGTGTCAAATGAAAATGGTTCTACATTTCTTACTCAATTGTAACCTTGAACCTTTCAGCTTTAACATTTACTTGCATTTTATTTTATAAGTAAATGTTTGATCAAATTATATACTGTACATTTGAATTAAATGTAATAAAAATGAATGACAAAAAGAAACTTATAAAAAGGCATTATGTATTGTACACAAATCATTAAAATTATACACTAAAAAATGTACTTCGCTAAACATGCAATAACATGCTGCAAACAAATTGTTTTTCAGTGGGAAAATTAGTTTTAATCTCTGGAGGATGAAAGCAACTGACTATGTGTTATCAGACATGTGTAACAAATTAAACCTAGGCAATCACAGGGTGAAAGGTATGGCTCTTCAGACAGCAAAGGCAGTATTAATTGTCCTGGATGTAAATATAAATACACTTTCTGCAGACAAGCCATCCCATGAAGAAGCTAAAAGAGCAAGAATATAGTCCATGTCCCACTCAAATACCAAGCAGCCTCCTGCAGAAGCTCAAGAGACAAGATGAGAAGGATATTCTGGCAAGTCATTTCACATATAATGTTTCTATTTCAGAGATTTGGCCAAGGAGATGTGCTTAGAGAAACAAAGCCTCATTCTTGGCTTTTTTCCCCACTTACACGAGTCAGGACACTTCAAGCCAAATGTCCTGGTTCAAAGGTCAAATTCCTGTTAAACCATAACTCCATCCATTCATCTGTCCCAATACAAATTGTCACTACTGACAAGTTGCAGAATGGAGAGAGAGAGAGCTAGCGCGATAGAGAGATAATGTAAATGTGGATTTTGTAGTGTACAGTACATACACTATCTACAACGCAACTGTGTCTATGTCATCATTACCACATCTTCCTCTGTACATTAGCTCCATGTGATTATATACACACACACAGAGGATTAAATTGTCGGGCCAGACAGGGAAAGGCAGGAAATTAACACCATGAAAACAAAACAAAAAATGAGTGAGTCTGCTGCCTTGGGGGGCACGTGCATGTCAGGTTCTCTAGAGGGTTCTGGGGCTTGGCTAGGGTGGATGGAGGGTTGGCTCAGGTGGAGAAATGCAGGATGCCCTGCTCGTGTTCCTCCCTCTCCTCATCATCCATCTTGCGGCCATGCTTCCGGAAGTACTTGTACCTCTGGACGTAAAGCTTCACCAGGTTGCTGACTTTCACTGGGTTGATCTCCCCTGTTCGGCTGTGGCAGATCTGACAAAACACACACACACACACACACACACACACACACACACACACACACACACACACACACACACACACTTTTACAAATGCCAACAGCTCCTGAATATGCAGGCCCTTACACTGATCTCAGTGTACAGGTGATCGGTAGTAAAAACTATACCATGTACTTAAAGAAAGCAAATTAGAATTCTAGAACACCTAAAATTGTAAGTTTGGATGTGTAGACAATAATATTAATAAAATACAAATTGGGCCGTCAGTCGATTAAAACAATTTAACTGCGATTAATCGCACGCTTTATGAATTTATTTAAAAAATAAAATAAATATTAGGCCTGTCGCGATAATCACTATATCGCCTTATCGTGCGATATATGAAAATGACCTTGATCATTTTTCTGACCACGATAATACTGTATTTACACACGTGTTGCTGACATAAGTTAAGGTGCTGCGCTCTCGCTCTCTCTCTCACAGAGCAGACAGCGACAGCTGATACATGTTCCTCAAGGCCTTTAGGTAAAGGTTTTTCCTGACGACTGCATAATTCCAGCCAACTACATTAGAATAAATGCAAAAATACGGCATGTTTTATTTGCATTGTTTGTAGGCTACCTACTTTGCCAAGCAATGATACTAATGTAACCAATCACAACGAATAATTCATGTCACAAGACAATAGCGGAACAGAGGTGCGTTTAGAATTGGCAAACATTTGCTTGAGTTCGCAGGAAACTGAGGAGGTAGTTCTCAACGAACACACATTGACGCTGGATGAAGGGTGACAGTTTCAATCTAATATGTTTGGAATGTTAACACAAAACGTTCAACATTCAAGGTCAAAGCAAACATGTTCGCCACGAACACTAGCCAATTCTGAACTCACCTCATCATTTTGCTGCTGGTTAAAATATATACCAGTCTACAGAAAATATGGAATATGTCGCTGAAACCGGAAATGACTATAGTAAATTGACATTTTGCTGTTTCTTAACGATAACAATTTTGAATTCGATTTAGAAGGCACACTGCTTACCCACATAGCTTATGATCTCCCAAACATAGGAACTGCTTCACTTTCATCCTAAAATACAGGATTAAGTTACTGCTCCGTCTGGACAAAATCATGGTCGCTGGTGTAGGGCAAATCACTACGTAATTCACAACCAACCTTTACCACGACAGTGTGTTGGATGCTTGTTTTGAATATAACATGTTTCCTGTATCCCTGCTTCCCTGGTTGACTCCTTGGATTAGCCCTATATAGTCAGTCATTCCACCCTTGTCTTTTCTTGTCTGCCCTTAAAATAACAATAATATCGTTTATCGCGATTATTATTTGGACAATTAATTGGCCAAAAAAAGAGCTATCGTGACAGGCCTAATAAATACAAACATTTGCATAAAGCTGCCATATCTTGTTATACAAATATAACACTTTTATGTAAAAAAAACTAAAACATTTAGGTTAAAATATGCAATTTATTGACTTTGCAATAAATTATGAAAAGCGTATGTCATTTTTTTATTTTAATCGACTGACAGCCCTAATACAAATCTAACAATCTAACACAGAAAATATATTTTAAAATAGTTTGAAAATGTGCGTGGTTTTCAGACACCCGAGTTTCCTGGTGCATATAAAAAATAAAAGATTTGTCAGTCAAAATTCTGGCCTTGCTATTGGACAAGCAAAATCAAGTCCATGGCAAAACCAAATCCAGCGGGTTGTCCACACAGATCTTGTTGTACCTTATAAAAATGTTTGGGAAAAAACATTACACCCCTACCTTATGCACAGCTTTCCTCAAGATGTCCTTGTACTCATCCTTGTTGATATCCTTGCGCTGGTAGTATGGCTTTATGGCCAGTTTTACCTCCTCCACAGCTCGCTCCTGGGTGTGGAGTTTCTTTAGGTACTAAAGAGACATTTTAATGAGAAAACATGACACTTATGCTCACGTTACATTCACCTATCTTCAAGTTCTCCTTGCGTAGGCAGACCAACCATTAAGGTAGTCTAATGTGTAAGTGCTAATAGCAAATGTTATGCCAATTTCCTCTTTTATAATGAATACAAATCATTTTTCAGACACAACAAATACAAATAGTGGGCTCTCCGCACATCCCTAAACTTTACATTGTTTACACAGTGGACCTTTCGCCAGTTAGTTTGACTGACAATCTGACTAATCAGGCGGCCAGGATGTTGCTATGCGACGTAGTTGTGTCAGACAAACAAAAGCCATGCAGGAACGGTAACCTATGCTATGGATTTTGATATCAGCAAAATCACGGGGCAGCAGGCCTGTCACGATAATTACAATATCGACTTATCGTGCGATATATGGACATAACCTCGATCATTTATCTGAAAATATTGTATTTACATGCGTGTTGCTGCGATAAGACGGTTAAATTGCTGCACTGCTCCCGTACTCTCCCGTCTCACTGTTCGCAGGCAGCACCACACACACAAACACACAGACAGAGCAGACAGCACAGGTGATACGTGTTCTTCAAGACCAGTGGGTGTTTTATTGTTTAGGTAAAAGTGTTTTGCATAATTCCAGCAAACTATGTTTAGAAAAATAAATGCAAAAATACAGCATTTGTTTTATTCGCTTCAACGTTTGAAGCCTATTTAGCCAAGAAATGAAACCAACCACAATTAATAATTAATGTCACATGACTATAGTGGTACAGAGGTGCTTTTAAAATAGGTGAACAGTTTGCTTTGAGCGAACGGTTTGAGGAGGTAGTTCTCAGCGAACACACACTGACGCTGGACGAAGGGTGACAGTTTAAATCTATTATGTTTGGAATGTTTACACAAAAAGTTCATCATTCAAGTTCAAAGCAAACATGTTTTCCACAAACTTTCTCCAATTCTGAACACACCTCTATATAATTCTGCTGTTTGTTAAAAAAAATTCTACCGGTCTACAGAAAACATGGTATCCTTGCAATCCTGATAATTATAAAACTATAAATAGTAAGTTGACATTTGACCGTTTTCTTAATGTTAACAATTCTGGGTTCTCTTTACAAGGCACACTACATACCCACATACAGTAACAATCTCCCAAACATATGAACAAGATTATGTCTTGTCCAAGGTCTCTGCAATAGGTGAGTTTCCTGTTCCCACCACTAAAAAGGAACTAATGCGGTTCCTGGGATTGGTCGGTTATTACTGCAGTTTTTGACGGAACTTTTCCACTGTGGTGGCCCCTTTGACTGAAGGCCAGAGCCAAGTTTGAATGGTCAACCTTATGTCAACAGTCTTTTTGTAATGTTAAATCTCTGTTGTGTTCTGCCCCCGTATTGTTGGCTCCCCATTGGGATAGGACTTTTCACACTTCATGCGGACGCCAGCCTGGGGGTTCTCCTTCAAGTGGACCAACAAGGTATTGACCCGTCATATTAAGGGCAAAGATAACATATTGGCTGATGCATTGTCCCGTGCTCATTTGTGACGCATGCCGATTGCTGTTTTTGTGCTAATGTGTCTCTTCCCTTCCTCTTAATGTAGCTTCTAGTTGCCTGGGTTGCTGAGGTTGGAGTGCCGCGGAGTGTGTGGTAGGTGGTTGGTGTGCAGTCTGGGCCGGTTTCATTATGTTATGTGTTTGCTTGGTGTATTTTGTTTATGTTTCAGGGTAGGGACCCTGTCTTCTGGGGGAGTGTGTGACGGCCTTCTGACTGGCCTACAGATGTCCTGTTTATTTTGATTGGCTCAACTTCCAATCCAGGAAGTTGAGGGGTGGGGCTGCGGTAGACCTGATGCCACCCACCTGGGCAACATGGCTCTGGTGGCTATATAGACCTGCCTGATCTTCAATCTCGAGAGCTTGAAGCTAGCAAAGGCTCTCTTTGACTTAGCAGCTATCGCCTCTGCCATGCAAATTAATAGCTTGTAACAGCCTTAATTCCTATTAAATCCTGTTTTGGAAACTGTATTTTGGAGTACGTGGTCTCTTTGTCACAATACTATGAGCCAGGTTGTGACAAAACTTAGTTCTAGTCACCGATCGTCGATGCCATACTAGTAATCTAAATACCACTTTCATCATAAAATACTGGACGAAGTTACTGCTCCGTCTGAACACAATCATAGTCACTGGGGTAGGGAACATCTGAACGTAATTCACAACCACAAGTAGCCTAAGCGATATACATTTTTCCTTTGCCTAATTTATTAAACTTCAAACAAAACAAAAAACTATAAAGTTGTTTCGTTTTGCTGTTGTTAGCATTATGTTAGCATAATGCATGGATTGCATGATTGACAGATACAGCCAAGGCACAAGTGTATTTTGCATCTGCGTGTGTGTGTGTGTGTGTTTGAGCGAGAGAGCGAGAGAGAGAGCAGGGGGGAAGAAGAGAAGTAAGGTGACCCTTATCACAACAATTCGGCGAGCCTTGGAAAAAGCGTATTACGCAGTGTTTCATTTATATGCTGCTTTGACAGCATTTTTTTGACAACATTTTTTTTTTTAATCACGAAGCCTGCAAAACATCGTGATGCCTGCCAGCTAGGGCTGCACAATTAATCGAAAATCGTTCTCGATTACGATTTTGGCTTTAACGATTAAATGAACATGATCGACTGCGATATTGATGTTTAAAATACGTACTGTGCTCATAGAAAACTCTGCTATGTATCAAATCAAGCGCTTCCTAGTCACCCGCCAACAGCAGCCGATTTGGCTTCACGCGAACCCTGTGGAACAACAGCATGTGGATGTACAAAACCATCCTGGATGTTGCGAGCCAGCAGTCCGAGTAGAAAAGTAATAGAAAGTATGGATGTCACGAGAACCGATACCAAGTCGATGCCAAAATTCTGAAAACATGACGGTACTCGTTTTTGTACAGTATCGTAGGTACCAGATATCCAACCTGGACACGTACGGTACCGTGGAAGTGTAGCTGCAGCTCTGCCTCCACTCGTCGAAAAGAAAAACAGCAAGGCTACTTTGCGTTCCAGGCGGATTA
>JAODUK010002351.1:0-12160 GCA_027564635.1 Typhlichthys eigenmanni | reverse complement strand
TGGGGTCCCTTGCTGAAGCTGCTGCCCCCGCGACCCGACTCTGGATAAGCGGGAGAAGATGGATGGATGGATGGATTTTTTAAAAGTTCAGTAGTCTATGTTTTATTTGATTTATTTTGTCACGGTCGATGAAGCACAAATGTATACACATGCAGGTCTAGGCGTGTCCTTTTCAATGACGCAACACGCTGAATCATCACTCTTCCTCTAGAGTCCGCTGAATGCCACGAGGAGAGCGTCCCCTCTGGGGTTCCCTCCGTGTCCACCCCAACGCCGGCGAACGGCTCCTGCTCCATGCCGTCTACCTCGTCACCGTCCCTGCTGCCGTTGAGCCCCAGCCAGTCTCCGCACCTGCGGCTCAACAAGAGTGCCCTGACCTTCAACTCCAGCCTCGACCTCGAGCCCCCTCCCATCGAACACTCCCCCTGGACAGAGACGAGTCTTGACGAGCCGTATCAGAAGACGAAAAAGTCCCGCTCCTCAAGCAAGTCGAGGTAAGAATGTCTTGAAATGAGGCCTGTAAACTGGTATGTGCAGAGCAAATTGTCTTTGATTAAATTACCTCGTCATTGAGCTAATAACAAATGACTTAAATGTATAGTCAGCTATTGCAAGTTAAAGTATAGTAAAAGATTTCCAACAAATTCCACAGTACTAAGTTTAAAATCCGACTTGTTAATCTAGTTACGTAGTTGGTCGTGACTCGTCCTGCATGTCAATCAAAATGCCTGTCATGTCAAGTAGGCGGGTCTTGACACACTTGGTCAGCCCTGCGTCCCAGACTACGCAGCTGGCTCTGCCAGACGTCTCTGTTCCGTCCTCTGCACTGCATCCTACCCCCCCGCCCCCACCATAGCAACCATCCATATCAACAAACCAGACAGAATGAACAGACGGATGACAGAAGTTGCTTGTTCGAACGCCGCTAAATCCTCAACGAGTGTCAAGGTGTCCTTGAGCAAGACACCCAACCTAACTTCTTCAGGTGGTCAGGTGTCTCCTTGGGCTGAGCCCACCGTCAGTGTGTGAATGGGTGAATGTGAGGCGGTAATGTACGGCGCTTTGAGTGGCCGGAAGGTTAGAAAGCGCTGTACAAATGCAGTCCATTCAGTCTATAGAGTGTCATTTAGCTGTCTCCTTCCTTTCTCGTGTTACCAATTCTGCAGCCCGTCCCCGGCCCAGTTGTTGCCTCCGCTGGAGGCTTGTCTGCCGGCACAGATGTCCCATCTGAGGTTGTCTCAGTCCAGCAGCACTCCGTCTACACCAGAGCTCCGTCTTCACCGAAACCTCTCCCTCAGGTAGCCTTTGTGTCTCACAGTTGTCTCTCATCTTGTGTCCATTTTTGTTAAAGGTGGTGGGAAGGTAGACTTTGTGTCTAATTCAGATGGAGCATATCTCCTGGCCGTACGCTAGCTGCCTGTGTACCTGGAGGAAACGACTACATATGGTGTTCCCACGCAGCCCTGGCTCTGTAAACGGGAACACAAAGCGGTGCAGACCGCACCTCACAACACTGTACCAGCCTCGGCAATGCATGTCCATTTTTGTGGGGGGGGGGGTCGGGCGGAGCTTCTGAGGGAGTGTTGAGGGGAGGGGTGTATTTGTTTTGGATGTTGAGATCAAATATCAATAATCTTTCTCCAACATCGCTGACTCCACCTTGTTCAGGGATGGACAGGAAAGCAAACACTGAATGTGTGTGTATGTGTGCGTGTGTGTGTTGTAGTGGAATAATCAACAGATAAGCCACAACATTGAAACCGGTTACCACTCTTAATGTTGTGCCTGATCGCAGCGTATCGCATCGTCCTGTTTTGAAAGAATGAATTCTAAAGAATCAGTCGCGTGATTGTAAAGTTATTTTGTAGTTTAAATGATTTTCAGTCAAAGAATGCACAGATCAACCACAACATTAGAACCGGTAACTGGTGTTCATGTGGAGGCTGATCAGTCTGTGTGCCACATTCTTGCATCCTCTTCCCAGGGTGCCCAGCACGGAACATTCCCACGACTCCGTACCGGACGGGAGGGGTGTATTTGTTTGTGTGTTGAGGTCAAATATCATTCTAAATATCAATATAAAATATCTTTCTCCAGCATCGCTGATGTCATTTTTTTATTTTTTGTTATTAAGCGATGGATGGCGAACCAAACGCTGTGTGTGTGTGTTGTAGTGAAATAACTTGCCACATTCCCGCATCCTTCTTCCCAGGGTGTCCAACACGGACTGCTCCCACAACTCGGCCAGGGACCGCGGTCGCGCCAGGAGGCGCCTGACGGAGTACACGGTGGCTCTGCCCCCGGCGCCCTGCCCGGGCAGCCAGGCGGGCGCGGACGACAGCCACTCGGACCGCTCGTCCTCACCCTCCTCCTACACCAGCTCCCCGTGTCGCGAGCCGCCAGGCCAGCGGCCAAGCCAGCCCCCGCCCTCCCTCCGCTACCAGCGCGCCAGCTCCCCGTGTCCCGAACCACCGAGCCAGCCCCCTCCCTCCCTCCGCTACCAGCGCGCCAGCTCCCTATGTCCCGAACCGCCGAGCCAGCCCCCTCCCTCCCTCCGCTACCAGCGCGCCAGCTCCCCTGTCGCGGGCGGCGTCAGACCGCTGCCTCTGCCGCGGCCCGCCTTCTACCCGGCGCACCACCAGAGGAACCAGAGCGGACCCGGCCTCCACAGAAGCCGCTACAGTGAGGGCGTGGATTACCAGATGGATCTGGATGTGAACCGCTGTTTCTACAGCCAGCAGGCACCGCGTGCGCCTTGCCGGTACGACCGCTGGTATCCCGACGCCCCCGCTGTGTACTCGCCAGTGGCGCACAGGCTCTCGCCGCTCGACGTGCGACTCGCCCATTCGCCCACCCACTCGCTTGCCAACTCGCCCGCTTATTCGCTCGCCAACTCGCCCACCCAGTGGCACGCCCAGTGGCCCGCCCACTCGCCCGCCCAGTGGGAGTATCCGCAGCCCTGCTACGGAGGCCTGCCGCGCCAAGTGGTGGACGAGGAGCTCATGTCGTGGCACCAGCGCAGCCAGTTCAGACCGTCCAGGCCGCGCTCCCTCGACAGGCAGGGGGCCGTGAGGGTCAAGAACCCCCAGAACCAGGGCTCGCCCCTCCTACAGAACAACAGGTACCAAGAACAGGTAGGTGCAAGGCTAGTCTCAGCCTCTTCCGTCCGTCAGCACTACGTCACATAAGCAACTCTGTGCACATGTATATATGCACGCACGCACGCACGCACGCACGCACGCACGCACGCACGCACGCACGCACGCACGCACGCACGCACACACATACACACACACACAGTTTAAGCTCCACGCCGACATTCGGGAAGTGATACTGTCGTTTTCCACTGTCACTCACAATTATGTAGCTGTAGTTTCCGGTGCGATGATAGCGCAGTGCTTTATTTACTAATTGAACATTTTATTTATTTTAAGCAGCAACCATAGCCTACACACTTTTACAGATTTACAAGACCTGTAAACAGCCAGAGTTTTGGTTTTACAACAAATAGTAAATTTAACATCCGATTTTTGGTCATTGAGTTACGTAGTTGGTCGTCGTGTATGTCGATCAAAATACCTCTCCTGTCAGGTAGGCGGGTTCTAACGCAGGCTGGTGGCTCTGCGAGACTAACTCAAAACGTGCCTGTTTGAAAGGGACAGTACTGACGGCATGGTGATGCCATCAGTGTACTGGCACACTGACATTCTTCCTCACAGGGGTGTTCTCTGTGGTCTCCTGTTGTGACCCACAGAGTTTAGTTGCACAATGCAAGAAGCATTAAAGCACCCACTATCTCCAGTTGATCCCAGAGAGAGACACTGTACCTGTCTCATGCAGTTTTAACACGTCCTTGTTGATGAGAGCATCAGTACACAAGGCGTGTCTGGATGCATTTGTTTTTAGGTTAGCTTTACAGATGTGACGTGGAAGGACTGGAGGCTCTGCTGTTTTAGAGGGCATGCTTTGGGAGATTGGGGATTGATTTTCGTGGAATTTGTAGTACTGTCGACTGGTCGTCGTGGAGACTAGGTCAACAAAGGACACAGGGACGCGGCCGCTCAAAAGCGCATCACGACTCCGCGTCTAAACGCTAAAAAAATGCAAGGCGCGGCGCCACTGCCATTTAAAAGCGGAGGCCAGTCGCGCTGTACCATAGAAAAACAATAGTTTTGCTATCGTAGGTGTTTTTTAGTTTTTTTAGATGGTTACAGCTCTGAAGAAAATTTAAGAGACCACTGTAGCAATGTCACTGGTTTTACCATTTATTGTAATTAATTTGTATTAATATGTAATATATGTAGACTATATCTAATATTATTTTTTATTTATTTATTTGTTTTCTTATATTTTAATATTATATTCTTTTAAATGTGCAGTGGTGCCTTTAATATTTTCCAGAGCTGTATATTTCACGTTAGGCTAAGAACTAGTAAGCACTACAAAAACAAGGCAGTAAATACTTTGGACAAAACTCAATAGTATTATTTTAAAGGAGATAGAAATGTGACAGTTGGGTCGTGGAAAAATACATAACTTTTTATTTATATTATTATTCACCTGATAAGTTGCTAAAACATCGTTCCCTGTTTTTGTTGCTCTGTAGATCATCCAAAGAACAGGTCTTCAGCGAATTGGTGGTGACTCTCCCGTGCAATGGTTTGTGGAGGACACCTCTGAGATCTTTAGTCAAGTGTAAGGAGACCAGTGTTTGCCCTCTCACTGACGGTTTTAACACAGAGAGGCCGCAGCTGGACTGTCTCTCCACAGGCAAACCCGCATCGGCTTAAGGATTTTGCATCGTGCTTGGCACCAACTCACTGGTGTATTTTCCACAGCCCTGGCGTGTGGGTGGAGCATATGCAGCTCTCTGATTGTCAAACCAACTCAATGTTTTTTGCTGTGCTGGTTTCAACCTCCAGGGGGCAGGCAATACTGGCCACAATGGCAGTGTCCCAGTTGTATCACGTCAGATATGTCTGATAAAGGTGTAGTCAGCAACTGTAAGCTAACACTTTTTTTTTTTAACAAACTTAACGAAGATCTCCTCACAGTCGTCCGTACTCTGTGCGCGCTGTTAAAAACAATCTGGTGTTTCTACACAGCCATGACTGTAAATGGGAGCGCAAGCAAAGTGGTGCAGACTGCACCACACAACACTATCTCAGCCTTGGAAATGCGTGTTAAAGAGGGTCAGTCATTCTCTCTCTCTTTTACAAACTTTATCTCTCTCTACTAGTACAGTAGCCTACCACCAGTAATGTCATATTTGAGTTGAAAACTATGCATCCAGCTGTTTGGCTATAGACATACTGTAGGCCTACTCTAACAAACTCAGAAACTCGCTGTCTGTAACACAATCGTCATCTGTAATTTACGTTGTTTGCGTCAGCTAGGTCGACACATAGACGACCTTCAGACGATAGTCTTAAACACTTTAAAAGTAGGCTATTGCGTTAACGATTTGTTGCTAGGCCGTAGGGAGCATTTGCACGTCTCGAATAATTGGCTGGCTAGCTAGCATGTATGCTCTGACGTAGACACATACAATCCAATAAGCAAACCTGGTGGTTTAGGCGGGGGACTTTCCATACATGTTTGTATTTGGGGTGGGCATTCTCTGGTGGTATTTAACCTAAACATGTACAAACGTATTATAAAAACCACGTAAAAGTGGCTATTGGTGGCAAGGACCTTTTTTAAGGTTAAAACCGTATCCCTCCACAGCAGTATCCTTCCCTCACACATTGAAATGGATTGTGTCACAAAGCGTAGTACTACGGCTTTGTTGACATGAGCGGTGTTCGCCACATTGTTTAACTATTTATAGAGCCAGGGCTGTGTAGAAGTATCGTATTATTTTTTCAACGCGCATAGAGAACGGTAAAACAGCAAAATGAGAGGAGGTATTTGTTGAATTTGACAAAGTATTATCTTACATTTAGCTTGTAATAGCTGACTATACCTTTTAATGTCTGTGTGGGGCGGAGCTTCTGAAGGAGCATCCTTCAGCCTGCATTGATGTTTTATAGAGTTGAAATATCAACAATGTTTGTCTGGCATTGCTGACTCCATTTTTTAAGGAGTAAAATGCCACTGAAAGATTATGAAGTGAGAGAGGTTTAGGAGCTGTTTTCTTCTTTTTCTACACCAATTTAAAAAAGGAAAACAATCACTTGTCCTTAGACCTTAAATAATTCACCAAGCTGACACTAGTCACTTTTCCAGAAGGACAGAGCTTATAGCAATCACTCAAATCATCCTGACAGCCTAGTGTTGTTGGGTTCTTGTCATGTCATGGTAAAAACACTGAGATCAAGTATTCATTTTTGCACATCACATAGTAAACATGCATATTATTTAGCAACATCAGAGATGATATGCTTGAAGACATGATTGCAAAGACAATAGGATAGACTCTAATAAAACATTTTATTTTAAATAGTTTAATCTTCATTATATTACTGTTCAGTATGTTTAGTTTGAATTAATGTGTTTTGTGTTTACGTTTGTTACTTTTTCTCATGCACTGAATAATGGTGAACACAAGCTTGCCCTGGCTCTATAAATGGAAACACAAAGAAAGTGGTGCAGACCGACCGCACCACCCAAGACTATTCCAGCCTTGGCAATGCATGTCCGGGGGGGTGAGCTTCTGACGGAGCACTGAAAGAAGTTTATTTGTTTAAATGTTGAGTTCAAATATCAACAGTTTCCTCTAGCATCGCTTAATCCACCTATGAATGATTTTGATTAATAAACTATCTTGAAATAGGTACTTAATCAGAATGGCATGTAAACATTTGATGATTACATTTAATGCAGTATATTATCAAATTAATCTGGGAAGTAGCTACGTCTAGGCATAGCATTTAGCAAGTGTTGTTAGAAATGTATTTTAATCAACTATTTAGTACTCCTGAGTGTTAAAGCCCCTGATCATTATGAATCCATAGAAGTCATGAATTTTACCATTCAAATTTCTGCTTTTACAATAACATTATTTAGCAGACACTTATCCAAAGCGACTTTAACAGCAAGTAGTATTTGCTTCTTGGGGCAAGTTGACCTTCTGTACAATATATGGCAAACACATGTATACTGTTCAGTTTACAGCGCAAAATGAGAACTTAAAGTTGCTTTCAATGATCAACAATACCTAAAGTGCTGTTATTTGTTAAGGTCCACTACACTCCCCAGAACCCCAGACACTAGGTGTAAAGATGTATATATTTTTTTAATGCTGGTTTCTAACTTGATGGATATTCCAATGGAAGGATCGTACCTTTTAACAACTCTTTAGCTGTATTTTCGTAACCATTTTGATTTGGTTTTAAACGAAAGGTGTCTGTTTGTAAGGGGCCTTAGTTAGACGACATGAACATTCAGTTTGTCCCTGTGGCTAACAACGGTACATCACAGACTGACTGATATCCAGTGGTAAAGTAACTGGAAGCCAGTTCAAATCAAATTGGGCTACCAGATATTCAGTGGATGTTGATGTAGAATCACGGCAACAGATTGGATAATGAAATAAAGTTGAAAATTGAAGGTCATCATACTCAGAGATGAGATGCCCTAGAGATGGTTAATACAAGGTCATTTTATATTCAACTATGGATTATTTGACTTATTGGCAAATGTCACTGCTAAATATAACCTTGTCTTCCAACCGATGCTTATTAGTGCATTTATCATTTGCACCACTGGATCCAATCTGGATCAGAGGAATGCTTAGACTTGCAGTACAAACATTAACCAGTGCATTTCAGAAATATAAAATATGTACATTTGTGTGAATTGCCAGACCACAATCTTAACCTGTGTGCCTCTTTTTACTGTTTATATTTTTATTTGATTATTTATCACTGTGCCATAGTTATGTTTATACAGTGGATATAGAGTTCATGATGCTAGACATTTTGTGGACATTAAGAATGTAATAAAAAATAAACAACTTCTCAAAGCAGTCCTAATTGAAAATTACATCACTTTCATCATAATAGTTCCTATATGCTTAAGGGCAATGATTGTTAAGGCAAAAAGTAGATAATACATTTTAAAATCTGATGTTTTCTCAAAGTCTACACCAACCCCCATCTTTAAATTGTCTTTGTACTTATTTTATTTACTGCTCTCATATAAATATAGTTTCCAACTCCAGTGCATATGCTGTAGCTACTATCACCTATCAGCTTCGATCTCCAGGTTATGTGTTTTAGACAGGTTTTAGGTAGGGATACTTCTACATGAGCGCACAAATGGAACACGTGCTTTTATTTTGATACCCAGTGGCGTCACGGAAGCGATCATATTTCCGGAAGAGATTTTGTTTCGTCTATTGAAAATACACTTACCTGGCCAGCGCTCTTCATAATCAGGTAAATATGAATGATTTAATGAAATTATAATAATAATTCGTGTCAGTTTATACAATAGTTGTTCGTTCCGTGCGGGCAGTTGGCAGACAGGTGTTCGTTCGAGCATTTCGGTCTTGGGTTCGTCTGCGATAGACGCTACGTTAGCTTGTGTTTGTAATATTAGCTGACTGACGACGATCTGTAGACATAAACCACTAACATTTAGTTCAGATATGTCTTAATTCACTCAAGTAACGTTTTCTTAATATAGATTTGCCCTTGTTACGGTGTCGAAGTGTTCACTATACATTGTCTCATTGTCGTCACCTTTATTCTTGTTTACGTTTTGGTCCTTGCGCTTGCAATAAATATTCGTCAGGTCAGCTTTGTCTGGTGTCAGATCGACTACCGTAAAGCCTTTTGCATGCGTGTGTACGTGTGGTAAATTTAGACTAATCTATCGGTATGTTATTTTTATCTACAATCTAACTCCAGTTATTGTTATCACATCGATTTTGTCCAGTGACACACATCTCATTTTATTAGCTGCTTTGTCTTTCCCTGGCATTCATTGCCACCCGCAAAAGGCTGTAGATATTTAAGAACTGGCTGTACAACATAACATTTCTTAGCGTGTTTACATAATGTGCAATTAATGCCTCCATAACCAGTGGTTTTCTACTGGTTCACAAGCCCAGGAAGAAGTTTCAGTGCCAGGATCAAGCAGAACACAGAGGCAGTGAGTAGGTCATCGGGCATTCTCCTTATGTCAGGCCGAAACGGGTCTGCGAGTGATGCAGACTGCCGGATCTCTGAGGATTGCCAGGTCCCAGATGTGGAGCTGATGGAACTTGGTCCCCTGTTGAAAGAGGGGGGTCGACAAAATGTACCCAAAAGCCTCCTTCCAGAGGTAGGTATTTACCGTGTGTTATGTATATGAGGTTTGCCATGCTCATTTGCTTCATCTGGCTCCGCTAATGTGTTTAAAGGGAGCTGCGATGCTTGCTGAGGAGGAGGAGGAGGAGGATGAAGAGGTGGGAGAGGTCTTAACCTTGCCTCTTCAGGCTCACCATGCTATGGAGAAGATGGAGGAGTTCGTACACAAAGTAAAGCTTTTGATATCTGTTTATTATGTATTAATAGACCAAGCCTATTTCTAAGCATCATTCTTTTTATTTTTTATTTGTTAATATTCATTGATAAAATTAAAAGGCAACCAAAAAAAAACAAAAAAACAATGTAAACATTCTTGTCGAAGTCATAGCATGATAAAACAATTGTGATTTTGCTAGCTCCTGTAGGATTTAGTCAGCTTCAAATATCAGTCTGGGATCTCTCGATTCAACACAATTTTTTCAGTCAGTTTGCAGAAACCTGTTGGGTCTTTTTATGTTATGATTGGTTGAGGACGCTCTCATCGTCTGCTCGCACCTGTGTTTGAGGTCACCGTCAACAATTAATTTTGTTTTGATTAGATGTATGGTGGTCCAAATGCCTGCTAATGTTTTAAATGACACATCACTGTCCTAAACTTGGCAATGTGTGTCCAGTTTGTAGAGCAGAGCTTCTGAGGGAGGACCCGTATGGCAGTGATGTCAGCATCCCTGACTTCATCTTTATAAAGCGGGAAACATTAGTTTTGCTGTCCTAGCAAAGACATCCATCCATCTTCAGCCGCTTATCTGGAGTCGGGTCACGGACATGCTGAACTATTATTCATATTAATTACTATTGTTGTTCTTGTTATTTTCACATAACGTAAAGCCCAGCATTGAAACAAAAGCTGGGTTAACATAGACACGTTTTTTGTCTTTCCGAGTGGAATCTTTCCAATTGGTGATTTTGGTTTACCTGTTTACATAGGATGCCACCTAATCGGGTCTGGTGTTTACATGCGCCATCGCAACTTATCAGAATTGATGTTAAACAACATGCACACATTATCTAGCTCATAATCTAACGTGTCCAGCTAGCCAATTGGTAAAACTGTTTGCTGTGTACGTCGGAGAGTGAGGCTATTTGTGTGACTGGTAGAGAAATGTGCTTGTCCGGGTGATGTCGCTGTACTAACTCCCGTTCACTTATTTGCACGCGTTGCCATTGTTTGGTCCAGACTTTATACCGCTCTTATAATACATCCATGCTTCGTACAGTGGTTGTGCAGAATAGTTTACCGGCATGGCGGCATCACACAAAACGTAAGACGGGGCATGCGCATTTAAAACGCAACCAGGAAGCAATCGAGTTTAACCGATGCACGGTAGAATACTTCTTTCAATCGGGTCATTGAACGGGTTATAACTACTCCTCTGCATCAGAATGAAAATTTGATCGGGTTGGCCGTTTCTCTTTCGATCGTGGTCTTTATCCTGGTGTTTAAATGGAGCATTTTATTTTGGGTTGGGCTTTTAATCTGATTCCAATCGGAATAATAGGGCCCATGTAAATGCAGCTAATGTTGTCTCTGATGTTTCAGGTCTGGGAGGGACGCTGGAGAGTCATTCCTTTCCACGTCCTACCAGAGTGGCTGAAGGACAACGATTACCTCTTGCATGGACACCGCCCGCCCATGCCCTCCTTCCGGGCCTGTTTCGGAAGCATCTTTAGAATTCATACGGAGACGGGAAACATCTGGACTCACCTTTTAGGTGAGCATGAACTGGATCGTATATCGTGCCATGCCTCACGTAACTGCCGCATTATTTCACAACTATGCACCTTCTCCTCATTAGGGCTGATTTTGTTCATCTGCCTGGGTACGCTAACCATGCTACGGCCCAACATGTACTTCATGGCCCCCCTGCAAGAGAAAGTTGTGTTCGGGATGTTCTTCCTGGGTGCCGTGCTGTGCCTCAGCTTCTCCTGGCTGTTCCACACGGTCTACTGCCACTCTGAGAAAGTGTCCCGCACCTTCTCCAAGTGAGGCCACATCCTTGTCTTATCCTAATTCCATTTGAATGCGATCGCCATATTGTCATGCAACAGTCAGTGGGTCTTCTGTGAAGGAAAAAGTAGTACACTTTGTACACTACGTACTTAACTCGCATAGCGTTTACATTTTAACGGGATAATGTCTCAAATTCTGAGTTGTGGAAACGACGGACCATTTTATTGCGATTGCCGCATTGCCCGCCAAAATATCTGCCAGCCTTTTGCCAGTGTCTGTGCCAATGAACGCACTTAACATTTTTCACTCGCCGTGTTAGTTATGTCGCCACCAGTGGCGACGACGTGTTCTTCCTCCTATTGGCTGAAAGTGTGTCGATATGTTGGTTAGCCCCGCCCCTTCTGCTATGTAGCCAAGATGGCGGCCATTGAGGGTGTTTCATTCTCAACCTCTTGACTGTTGAATGTTGCCAATACTCGGTGTGAATGCGTTCATGCACTCAAAAAAGCAACTGCAAATATGGACGAATGTGTGTTGAGACACAGCGATATATACTGCATGTAAAGAATCACCAGTCAAATCTGACAAACTGCTCAAAGTATGGGCACTTTGCCCCAAAATAAGGTTTAAATTGATTATTTCCCCACAGGTTTATACTTCTACTATACGTGTTCATACAACTGTGCTCTTACGACAGTAGAACCACAAGATTGCCTTAATAGGTTAGCCATTATAAAGGACACTATTTTGTCTCTTTTGTGGGAGGGGTAGGATATGTGCCTCTAACCACCATTTTTGTCATTCTCCCATATAATTCTAGTCATGATTCAAGTGGCCTGTCTCCTCTATATAATATCTCTGGTACTTCTCCCATAGAGTTCTATTGAGGACTCTCTAAGTGGTCTGTCTCCTC
>JAODUK010002350.1:0-12161 GCA_027564635.1 Typhlichthys eigenmanni | reverse complement strand
TGTGTGTGTATATATATATATATGTGTGTGTATATATATATGTATATATGTGTGTATATATATATATGTATATATGTGTGTATATATATATATATATATGTGTGTATATATATATATATATGTATATGTATATATATGTATATGTATATATATATATGTGTGTGTGTATATATATGTATATATATGTATATATGTGGTTTCATTTGACACAATTAGTTTTGGATGTGCGTAGAAAATAGTTTATGTATGTGATACTAAACTAAATAAAATAAAAAAAATTCAAGGTAGCTACTCAGCTTTGTTGGTGGCCAAAACAAAATGATGTTGCACCCAGGCACCAGGCCCCTATAATGCAAACAAGATACACCATTGTTATGAAACTTTGTGATGCAAAATAATTCCTGTAAACTTTTGTGTTTGGCCACTGGTTTTCCTTGTAGATCTCTGATGCTGTTAGTAAATACAAACCTGACACCCATGAGTGGCGCTTCCAAAGTCTGCTGTATAGCTCCCTTCTCTGTCCATTTGTTGGTGTTCTGGGTGGACTGTTCTTCCTCATAACGGCACTCTATATCACCCAGGACAAGATGGCAGCTCAGCTATTGGCTAAAGGTAATTGGGGAAAACTTGCCTGTTTTCATTTACGACATTTAGCTTTTTGATTTACCAAAACACTGATGAAAATAGTGAAATCAAGTCTCAAAGGGCTCAAAAAGCCCTCAAACAAATCCCCAACATCCCCAACATCGTCCGGGTGAGCCAGGTATTATATAGCTGCTGAGTGAGAATTGTTTAAATAATTTAATATAATTTAATAACTGTTTTAAACATGACATGAAGGGACAGCACAGAAGGCAGTGCAGACAGCAGACAAAATTATGCTAATGTTTCAAATAGTCTCTCATAATCATTATTAATAGGTTTCTTGCTAAAGATGAACACATTCAGGATGTCACTTTTTTCATGTGTGCTTTTTTTTCTTCTTCTGTGTTTGCATGCTTGTGAGTGTTCAGATGTACGGTATGAGAGGCTGCCATGAGGCTTGAGAAAACCTCAGTGTGACCACAATACTTGCTCAAGGTTTTCCCTTAACAATAGGCCTCTATGTTCCCTCGCTTTCCACTAAGCTAATACAATTTACCTCCTAGCTATAGCACTCTTCCTCCTTGGCAACGCATTCCACTTATCAGCATACATGTACTAGTGCACATGATAGAAAAGACAACATGGTGTTTCTTATATCTGTCTGAGCACATTGCAGAATCTCAGGTCTGTTGTATGTTGTGCATACATGGTGTACAGAAACACTAAACTTGCTTTTTAATCAACAGCAGTTTAGAAGATAACAGCTGGTTCCAAGCTTGCAATGTGTAAAGAAACATTCACAAACTATCCATTCAGCTGCTATTTGTGTGTCTGTGTATATGTGTGTATGATTCTGTATTGCAATATAATATGTATGTGTGTGTGTGTGTGTGTGTGTGTGTGTGTACAGTACATAGTTCATGTATCATTTATGTTCCAGGAACTCTTCCAACTCCGCTGGGTTCATCAAAATCAACAAGTTCAAGTGAAGCCACCTCAAATTCATGACAGACTTGAATTGGTGATGTACCCAGCCAGAACAGCATCTTAATTAAGCTTGCCATGTATAATTTTAATTTTGTAGAAAATAATGCATTTTATAAGTAACCTGCCAAATACCTTTTATAATGTGAAATGTTAGTTGTAAATAATATAAAAAAAAGTTTTAAACAAGTAAACAAAATTGACTGACAGTGACATCAATAATAATACATTACAACTAAATGTTTTACATATTTTACAATCACACAAATTGCAATCTGTTTTCACTTTGAAATTACTGACAATGTAGCTTTTGATAATAATAATTGCAGAATGTTTTTGTTTGGCATATAGTCAAATGCACAGTACTGCATGTCTCTATTGATTGAGTAAAATATGGTTTGCTTGTATGACCTACTTGAGGTATAGTCATTTTACATAAATGTTATACTTTTTATATAGAATAAAACTTTGGTAACTTTTTGCTACAGTATCTTCTCAGTGTTTCCTTAGTAACACATAGCCCAATAGTGAATTATTGTTGGACCTTGCTGTTGAGTTGTTGTGGCATTGTTGCGATATACTTGAAAATTGAGCCACATTTGTGAAATATAAATATATATATATATATATATATATATATATATACATTATCTCTTTGTCTTCTTCTTTTGTCATTGAGGCAGCAGGTCTGTTTATGGCCGCTGATACCCAAACATTGAGTAATTAATCTAGGTTACAGTTGCCTGACACATACCTTTATATACTGTAATAATTCTGGGTAAAGCATTGACATTGTAGATCACCAGCAAGTCTTCCTTCATTAATGTCACAGCCGCATACTAGTAGCCTAGTGCTAATGAGGACAATCCTGCAGCTAGGCCACAATACACTGTATGTAGATCAACAGAAGGGGTCTAAATTCTCCATTTTGTAGTATGGCCATAATATATGTTGGATATAGCTTAATTAATAATGTAATTATTGTTTATAACTCGCATTTTCTCAAACTGGTGTTTTGCTGCATTGAGATAACAGGCAGCAACTCCACTAGATGGCGCCACGTCACTAAAGTCAGGAAGACGCTCTGGGTTGTGTAAAATAACCATAGGAAATAACATTAACACCGACGTAGAGGCTCTCGATACAACCAGACATATGACTTCTCAACTGATATAAATAAAACAGAATTACATGAATGGGGACTGCAACCGTTCATTTAAACACACACACACATTGCATACTTCAATCAAACCATATTTTATAGAAAAAGCATGCATTGTCTGCATGTAGACAGTTTATATATATTTTAAAAAGTGAAGTCACTATTTTGTGTTTTTCTGGTTAGTTAAGCAGCAGTTGGTTAGCAGAGAGGTGAAAACTTTGATTAATTAAAACCTTTATCACATCAAAAAAAAAAAAACTTTAAGCTGCATGTTATACAGTACTTAAAATAATGATTCATTTATGATTTGCACTTTTGCATGGTATAAATTCACTTCTAATATGTGCTGTATCCCAGCACTGAGCTGTAAATTGATGTCTCTGACCCCAGTTCAGGCTTATGTAACTCGAACAGTTTCAAGCATTCATCATTGACTGAAATGGAACATTCTCTCAGTCAGAAAAATGAGCCATGTTAGCATACCCTAAAAATGTGACAGCAGCTTGTCAATCAACCTTTAAACTTGATTGCAGAATGGTGTTGTATTTCATTGCATGTTCCATTAAGTGCACATAGTTAAAAGGTCAAGATCATTGCCCATCCCAAGGACAAGAAGCATAATTGTATACCGGACTTCTGCATCGCATATGTTAAAATGAAATTGTAGAAATGTTATTAATTGAGTAAGGAGAACTCCTGGAAAATGTGGATATTGATGTATGACATCTTGCAATTAACAAAACTAAAAAAAATAAAAAAAGGAACAGCACAACTTCAGCTTTCTAAAAAAAAAAAGCTGAAACTTCACAGGGCAAAACCACTGCTAAGTATTAATATGTCACAGTATCTTCATGTTTCTTTCTGCTTAAGTGGTTTTAACCACAATTTTTTTCACATGAATCCTTTTCTATTTTAATATATTGTCAAGAGAATAGTTAGATCGTATCTTGGGACATTCGGAGATGTTGAGAAATAGCCAGCAAAGAACACAGTCACATTGAAAGGTATGTTCAAAACATTTCAGTGGTAACACTTCAACCTGTAATTAAAACACAATAGGTATTGTACTGTAACATGCTGAGCTCTTTATCGGCATACCTCTGCGTTTCCCCTGTTGACCCCGTCTTTACAGGAAACTGTCACAATGGCTAATAAATTGTCCGGGCCGATCAATGAGGGCGCCAGAATCAGAGTGTGTGTGTGTGTGTGTGTGTGTGTGTGTGCATGGGGTGTCGGACATGGCCAGTGTTTACTCAGGAATAGGGAACATTCCACAGTCCTGCCTATGGCCATGCTAGGCACAGTCACATGAAATGTCATACATGCTGGCAGGACATGGATGGGGTGGGGTGTCCACATTCATGGCTAGAAAAATAAAAATAACTTTGTTGTTTTTCTAGTTTTATTATGTGCATGAATTTGATCAATTAATTTATTTAAAGAAATATATATAATAATTGAAAGAAGTACATCTAATCGTCTGGCCTGTAAAATCAGGAAGGCATCATTAGATCAAGCGTTAAAGGCCCGCGACACGTGCACAGCACCACATTTGAATACAGAAGTAGATAGTTGTTGCTGCCCCTTTGCTGCCCTATTCTCACCCAGCTTGTCTGCGGGCCCATGATAGGAAAGATGACACCACATTTGGGGATGTGAATTCCTTATCACCGACCAACTGTTGCAGCTCTATGACATCATACAGAGAGAGGAACCCACAGCCCCTCTACGCATATGATACATGACATCAGATGTTTCCGGTTCCCTAGAATGATATCTCATCTGTGACAGACACGTTGCAATGCAATGCTTTAGCATTGAAACGCCCAGTGTACTATACATTATACAGAAAATAAGCCATTATTATTACTCATGATTTTTACAATTATTTTTTTTTTCAGAAATATTAAAACTAAAAATGTTTTAGTACGTAAAATGCAAAACATGTCATATACCGGCTGCTACAGTATTGATTGAATTGATAAATAATAGGTGCAACCTATCATGACAGATGTAAAACATATTGGATAGAAATATGGCTTTCATATATGGCTATATGGCCTGTTGTAAAATAAATGAGTTAATTAATTGTTGCAAGACTGTTATACTATTTAAGCAGCTTTTATATTGCCTTTCCATGCTAAAAGGAGTGCAAACATGGACCTCAGGCGGAAATGCAGCCAAAACCGAGGTTAGGTCCTATAATGGCATGTGTGCATTCTGCTTCTATGTGTTTATCATTCCTGTTTTGGAGGTCAGTTGGCTACTGAGATAGAGGCGAGTGCCACTGGTCCACAGAGACAGCCATGGCAGTGGGGTAATTACAAAGATCCATCTAGTCTATAAATACTAGCTGCAGCTCAGCAAGGATCAGGAATCCCTGAGAAGTCAACCCCAGCTCTTTATCTGCTCAGATCTCTCCCAGTAGACAGCCCTCATTCAGCAGGGGCGTATATCTGGCATCAAGGGCCCAGGTGCAAGACTTCTGTGACAGTATAATATTTAATTTACACTGGTTTACATTATATATATATAGATAGATAATAAATTAAATATACAAAATAATTGTTTTAAGACAACAATAATCATATATGCAGAATTGCTTACCATCAACAATTGCAACATGAGGTTGGGTTTATGGGGTGGCAGAACTAAACAATTTGTTCAGGGGCGCTGATGTAGTTATAGTTACTGTCCTATATATATATATATTTATACACACACACACACACAGTATAATATGTATAATGACCCTGGCCCAGGACTCAATGTCCCCATAGTTACATTCTCTAGTATGAAGAGTATCATGAAAACACATTCAAACGAACAAAATGCAGTCTGACGACAGGAATTAGTGGCACTCATATTTCCTCTCTGCTTTAGCCCTGACAGTAGTCATGTGTGGTGTTGATAAGCAGGCAGACTGTGGACTCAACAGTATAAACCCATAGCTTCCCATAGCTTCGGCTCCTCAAACAGATTAATAGAGACTGATGACCCCGAACCAAGGAGATCTGCTTGGATATGGCTGGCAGATAAATACTTAAACAGCCAGATAAAGGAGGTCTGTACCCCTGAAGACTATATTTAGTTTCCACTGTCTCTCTGACACTGTTGCTGCACTGAATAACGACAATCCTACCCGCACATTGTGAGACTTCAGGAGATGCAGAGATTTGATTTATTAGTTGTATTTATATTTGTACAGGGACAATGCACATTAATAAACATTTCAGTCAAACATTTGCCAGCTAATGTTCGACCACAGTCCCTAGACAGGTTATTAAAACATACAGTAACAATACTATTGAGACGAGCAACACGCAGACCTCTCAGCTGGGGATCAGGTTAGGGAGTGTGTGTTTTTGTGAGCTTGCTGTGTGGCAATGCACTTACTGGAGGGACGTTGTTTTAGACACAAACCGTGCAGGGGCCACGGATGTCACAGCAGACCAGACGTGGGGTCACAGGCCGCGACTCATGTCTGACTCCGGCCTAGACAGCCTCGGTTCCTAAAGGGGCTACGTCTGTGTGGAGAGGAGGTGTGCTGTAACTGTATTGTATTTCGGGTGGTCTCCCACTGGACGTGTGTGGATAGGTGGGTGGGGGACTGTAGTCTCAGTGCTGGACATGCCAGCCCTGTGTTGACATTGATAGCAGCTCCCCACAGATAAGGTTATGACATCTCGCCTTCCTTGATGCTGGTTATCTGACTGTCACAGAGCCATACTGTACTTGATTTACTTTTATTACCCCAGGAAGGCACATTTAGTGTCTTCTATGGCAAAATGTATCAAGCAGAAGGAATTGAGATGCTCCAGTTCTGTGGTGACCCAATAAACCATATCTCTTTCTCTCTCATGTGTAAAAATAATTCTCACAATTTGTCCTGCTCACTGGTGTGGATGAATTTAGTGAGCTGATTTGCTGACTTGAACTACTCCTAGTTCTGGTTTTTGTATGAATGAATGACGTTTATTAAAAATAGCAGTGGAACCAGTGCATCCGTCCAGAATAGAATCATTTCAGACAAAATACGGGAAGCATTCGCTCAGTGGAACTGAAATTAGTTTAAAATGCTACAAGTCTAGCTACAAACTCAGTGCTGCACGTTGTTGTATCCTCAGAAAGGTGTTAGGAAATAAATCTTTGGCTGTCAGAGAACTAATGAAAACAGAATTGTTGACCAGTGGTCTTTGCCCCGATTCTTTGGATTTCCCAACTGACTGAGACTGGGCATGACTTCCATCCATTATCTTTGTCAAAACTTGTTTAATCTTTTTTTGAGACAAATTCCATCAGACAGGAACCGGTGACCCGGCCACCTTCACAACCTGTTTTTATTGAACTAAAAGCAGATAAGTCTGACCTCAGGGAGGAATGTACCAAACTGCTAAACAAGGCAATCCTAAATGTTATTGTGAACTTTCTGCTGCACGGAAATATGGATGAACTTTGCATCCAGGGAAATGTTTATTGTGTGTATAACATGAAACATGACTGTTTGACATGACAATGGAAGTGTATTACATTGTAGACTATGTTGCATTATTGGCTATGCTTTTTAATCTTCAATATAAATGTATATCCTACTTCTTCTGGTGTTTTATTTTTGGATTCTTTGATAATAAAGACCCAAAAATACTGTAGTGTGTTGGATTCAATATAAGTAAGAATACATTTGTTACAACATGAGTTGTCTGTTTTTGGCTACGCTGAACTACAAACTAGCTTGGTTGTTCAGCAGAGCCACCACAGCTGATCATGAGCTAGCATGCTTGTTAGCTAGCATGGTTGTTCTGCAGAGCCACTGCAGCGGATCGTGAGCTAGCATGGTTGTTAGCTAGCATGGTTGTTCAGCAAAGCAACCACAGTTGATTGTGAGCTAGCATGGTTGTTAGCATGGTGGTTCAGCAGAGCCACCACAGCTGATCGTGAGCTAGCATGCATGTTAGCTGGCATTGTTGTTCAGCACAGCCACCACAGCTGATCATGAGCTGGCAGAGCCTCAGCTGATAGGCGCACGTGTCAATCGGGGGATTTAAAATTTATTGGAAGCGTCATGCTAGCACACACACACACACACACCCGTGACTCTCCCTTATCGTCCCGCAGGCCCTGGGCTCAACGATTAGGGGGTTATCTGTCATCCTGCACTAGAGGCAGGGCCCATGGCCGGGACAGGAAGGAAGGCTGGGGCTGTGACTCCATGGCTCCAGGCCAGGCGGCACAATAACGTGAGACACAGGCCTTGGTTCACCAGGCCATTCTGCACTGTGGAAAACACACAGCATCCCAGAGACATGAGTAGCATATCAAACACATCCCAATGAAAGACAGATGGGTGTGTATGGAGAGAGAGAGAGATAGAGAGAGCGGGAGAGGGGAACAATTATTCACTGACTGAAGCACCCGTAACCCTTCCTCATATAGTCCTCTCTATTCTAGAAGCTTCTATGGGGCGCTGAAAAGTGTGCCGGGGGGGCTCTGTTTGCATTATACTGTACGTGGTTGGCATTATACTGTACGTTTACAGAGCAGTTCTACTGCGCACTCTGTATGAAATAACATGCTTTGTTGAATGCTATACACATTATGACAAACATCTCTTTTGTCAATACATCGCTCTTGAATCTACAGTAAGTGATTTGTTTTATGTTGTATACTTTAATTTAAGCCTCAACTCTGATGTGCATTGACTCACCATTGGAAAGTGTTCCGGTGTCAGGATTCAGACTACCCATATTCTCTATTGTTTTATCATATGTCATGATTTATTCACTGGTAAAATTGAAATATGTTTTAACTTTCAAGTTCCGTATGATAACTTTATTTCCTTAATTACATTTAGGAGATGTAGGGTATAGGACAGAATGAATGCCCCTTTATACAGTCACAATTAGGGCCATGTCTGTCGGGCTTAAGAGGGACAAAAAGCCGCTGGCTTGTGTCTGTTTTGGCGCTCAGTGAAATGGAGCTCTATTGACAAGCATCATGCTTCTAAGGAATGCTCCTTCAGCACACCCAAGAACCCTCCGGTGCTGTGTCCTGTCAAGCTATTATGAGTTAGATATATTTGTCATGGCTCATAATAACCTGAAATACAGATAGTCAACCAATATACAAGACATGTTTTTTTTATGTAATCAAAATAATTGTGGTTAATTTAAATACAATACTGCTGCAATAAGCACTAAGATGCCCTGTCAGAAGTCTCCATATATATTTTTTTCCTAAGATCAGTGCCCTCAGAAACATGGTGCCTCTATTACAGTTGGGCAACTAGTCTCTGATGTTCAATTTATTGCACAAATTAATTTATAGTGGCCAGGTTAATTGTTTAAGTGGTGTGATATGTAATAATATGAGAGAGCAGTGTACCATCATCTACTTTGCTATGGTTTTTCTTATACTCCCTCATTAAGGATTTTGAAAAAAGGTGCCTGTAACCATTTCAACCCATCTAGGCCGCCTGAGAAACAGACTGTATTACATTTGTGGACAGCTACGATTGTCAGAGCAGTCAGAACCCAGTGAGTACATGGAATGACTCCTTCATTTTCCTTAGCCATGTGTGTCTTCAAAAGTGTCCTCAAAAATAAAATGTACTATTATTATTAATATTATTATTATTACTTTTTTTATTATGATTTATCAGTTGTTTATTCTGTGTTGACAAGACAGCACAATACCATTGAACACTTGAACATGGATTTCTGTCTATTAAATCTAATTTATTACTAGTTTATTTAACATGATGCCTCTCTAGATTGAATGTATTAACAAACAATGAATTCCCAGCAGAGAAAAACAATGTCTCATCGCTGAAATGGTTCACAATCTTATGAAAGCTTGCAGTCAGTAATATTGAAACACTGATTTTCAGTCATATTCCAAAAACCTGATATATGAAACATAACAAAAACACAAATAAAGAATTTGTGGTTGAAAGTGTTTAATTCTTTAACTTCTCAACAATTCTCACCACCAGTAGCCGCAGAAAGCGACTACGACTAACGATAAAGAACATTTTTTAATAGACATATAGACGTGTCATGTTATGGATGTGAGTTAAGGCCTATTAGACATTCAGTGTTCACCGGAAATCCAATTTGGGTTTTGTCTTGTCGAAAAATAGATTTTTCACAGTTTTTCCCACCGTGCCACGGTGCCAGTCTGCCCTGCGTTTCTTTTAAATAACAGGAGGAGAGCTGTCGCACATTCACGTTCTGTCCTGAATGTGAGCAGTCCGGACTGAAGTTGCAGTTCCCCGCATTCTGTCCTAAACATCAGGTGTCAGCTTCACCATTCGTTACCGGCATTAGGGGGCGGGGTTTAGGTTACACCCCCGTGCAATCGCGCTTCATGAATCTTCAGAAAAAAAATCGGCACTGCACTGGTAAAATATGATACAGGGAGTGCGGAGGCTCGCACTTCAAACCTCAAGACAACCACTTCAGAGCGATTAATTTTATAAAGCCGTTAATCAAAGCTTGTGTTTTTTGTCCCGTCTCACGATTTCCATCCGCCGAGAGTCTTTTCTCTTTTGCGCTGGATCTTTCGTGTAAGAAAATGTGTGTAGAGAGCGATGGATGCGAGATTGAAGGCTGCAGCAGTTCGGATGAGGTGCACACACTGTCGGGAAGCATGAGCCCGGGACTGAAATCCAACCCGGACCTTCACCCCTGCAAGCCCGGCCAGAAATTTCACGCTGCACTGCTTCGGTGCCGTTCACCCACCGCTGCTGCTGGGATTCTCAGTTTTGGGAATGTCCTCAATTACATGGATAGATACACTGTAAATGGTAAGAATTACACTATTCTCGTTTGTCATATAAAGAAATACTGATATTCTTGCAGTCTGAATATGAGCGCTCCTATATGCCTACCCACTATAATTTAAATTTTTGCGACTACACCAGCGCACCTATATGGACAAATCAAACAATGGGCTTGCCTACACTCAGTGGACTATCTGCAATAGCCATGATGGTTTTTACACCAATATATTTTGTCGTTTGACCACTGTAGCTTTCTGTATGCCTATTAGATTGTGGAATTAGCGATTTTACATAATACTACACCTACACTAGTTCCTCAGTGACCCTGGATAGGACGGCAACATTCTTCAACAGACATTTCCTGTCTTAGACTTTCAGATTAGTGTTATTACAGAATTCAGGTTGCGTTCTTGTGCTTGACATGCTGGGTCGCTTTGTTCTGACCTCTGAAAATCAATTTTCAGTGTTCAAACTGAGCAGGTTATGGCTACCTTGAAATAACACACCATCCATCGCGATCATCCAGTATAAGATCGTTGCCAGGGAACCTTTAAACTAGACCCGAGGCTGCATTGTGCTGTGGGTGAGCATGTTGCGAGGCTATGAGTTAGCCTATTAGTCTAAAGTGTCTGGATTTTGAGGTCCATCTAATGTGTGTTTAATAATTTACAGCTATGTGGGAATGTGATAGATACATATTTTTAATGGTTCAAGTCTGGTCTTTAAATTGTGTCAATTTCCAGATGTTAATTGACTTTAAAGCATTAAAAGAAAAATCAATAGTCTGGCGAGATAAGACAGTGGAATCAATGTGTCATATGCGCATGCATTTCCTTCTCACCCTGCAAATTAAATCATTTGATAAGCTTTATCACTCCATTGTCGCATGTTTTCTTTCGCTATAGACGATCTATTGAGATAGGCCTATATTATGTAGCTCGTTGTTTATGAGGAAGGAATTATGAAATAGCTATCATATTATTATTGTGTACTACTAATATTGTGTAATTGTTTTGTTAATAGTTTTGGTAATTTTTTAGATTGACACAACACAGAGCAACAACACTTTGGCACATAATGGGTTAAGCATTGCCGCAGAGTGGAGTGGGATCTGCTCATGAGGATAGTGTTGTGTTAATATGGATGGCTTGGAAAAAGTACATTTTCTGATGTCACTGTATCTACTCAGATAAGTAAATTAGATGTGATCATACAGCCTAATTATATTTAATCTAAGGTTATCCTTACTATGCACTCCCAACAAGTCTTACAGTACATTCACAGAAGATAAAATATACAATTGTACCTAAAAGTCACAAAGTTTAAAAGTCATAAATATGAGATAAGAGATCTAAGCTATATAATTGTGTGCTGTGTTGATGTACAGCAGCACACCATAGCTTCTTCAAGCACACAACCCTGGCGAGTATCTTGAAAACCCACATCCTAAAGTCTCAGATGTCCCAGACAGACACCCTCTACTGTAACAGTTTTTCTCTCATCCTCACTCAGCACTCAGGCCTTTGATCAGCCATTATCTAATTACTGGGTGCACACGATGCGTGTGTGTGTGTGTGTGGTGGTGGTGGTGGTGGTGGTGGGGGGGGGGTGCAATGTGGCAGTGTCTGCGTGCTCCTGAGAATATTATTA
>JAODUK010002348.1:0-12163 GCA_027564635.1 Typhlichthys eigenmanni | reverse complement strand
AAGCACTATTATTCACAGGGTTACGGATCGTATACAGTCAATAGCAGGAAGCATACTGCTACCGCTGTACCGATATTAGGTCATTGTATTGTAATGCTAAACATCCAACGTTTACAGTAAACTGGAGAAAATGACCCCAAACATTAACAATACAATGTTGAACACAAGGTAGTTTTAGGTACAGAAGCTACTGCTATTTATAACTGTAACTTGCCCACAAAGCAATTAAGGGGATGGGTTGGATTCCACACTTAAGAGATTCTTTGTAATGCTGGATGAAGTTCAAGTCATGGCATTTTTTGCAGATGGCAGATTTATAGGAGATGAACTCAATAAGTATATTCAATACAAATTGCAATGAGGAATGGGCAAAAGTTAACAATGGAGAGTAAATAATAATATAAATATAATTTTCATTTACATTTTTGGAAGAAATTCTCTGATATTATTTGATATTGGGACAAAAATGAATTCAGAAATTCATTATTCGTCATTGTAAACAGTACTTGTCTTCTAATGGAACGACCACTTGGAACTGATAGTGTTCATCAACAAATGTGCGATTGTTTTCATACCGCACAGATGTTTTGGGCTATATGACTTGTTAGTGTGTGTGTGTATGTGTGTGTGTGCGCACACGCTCGCATGTCTGTGTGTATGCATGCGTGCGAGCCATGTGCAAGCCTGTGTGTGTGTGTGTGTGTGTGTGTGTGTGTGTGTGTTTTTGTGTGAATATACTCAAGAACCCTCATTATACACAAGAACCCTTGAACATGTAAGGAACACAGTGAGAAGCCAGTTTTGTCTCCAGAGAAACAGCCAGGCTGTTCTAACAGACATTCTCGCCTGTCTGTGAGGATTCAAACAGGGAATCAGCCAATCGCAGGGAAAGTCAACTTCTCAGGATATCAGAACAGCAGCCTCCTGTTCAGATTCATGTGAATGCATTTTTTAAACATACAATGGCATTTGTAGCCTGGCTCTGCCCAAATATTGCTCTCAGCTCAATATATTTCACTGAGATTACAGTCTGGAAACCCTGTTCAATTTAGCGTTTTCTGCTGGCGGTCCAATCAGCGTGTTAGTGAGATAACGTTGAAGTCAAGTGTGTTTCTAAATGGTGGTAGAGCAAAATGAAGCGATAGCGACAGTTGTAGCAATGCTGATTGGTTAAAGGTTGTCAAACTGTTTAAAAATGAACCAGAGGTCTACACCCAGTAGGAGGCAACAATTGTGAACACTTCCCAATTGAGCGTGGCCAGACCATATTCACAAAGTGCATATTGAATCTGGTTACACCACGCTAGGGCTTTTTACCCGTGGTTACTTAATCAGAGTGTCAGGTAACATATTCAAACAGAGATAGGCAACATTCAAATAAAAATGTAAAAATAGACAAAATGTAAAAATGACTTTGAAGAGAAAAATTAAATATGAAATCAGGTAATTCTCTAGATGTGTTTATGTGGAAACTAGTGTTAAACATTTTTTAGTATAGTGACAAATGCTACTATTGTCAGCCCAACGTCCACCCCTGGAGGCTAAAATCCTTTTCAACACGTTTTTTGTTTTTGTCCAGAGTGGTTGAAGGCATCATGAGAATATCAGTATTTGATCAGCTGCATAAGTTTCTTAATTAGCCTGCCTTGGGTAAGAGCACATCTGTATATTATACTGTTTGTGTTGCTGTTGAGAGCTTTCCTTACAGACAGCACATTGGCCCTCAGCTCATTAACGCAACATCAATCGAGTTGACATGCAGCATCGCTTCATTATTTAGTCATTGTAGAATGCTATGCTCTCCATATAAAGTTTCAAACATCACCTTACAGAAACTTACAGAATAGGTTTTTGTAAGGGGTGATATGTTATATATTTTGTTGAAGTTTCTTTTTTTATTTCTTTTGGGTGGACAAATTGTAAAAAAGTATGCACAGTGAAACTCACTTTGAACAGGTTTTTCTCTTTAGATGCAGGATATTCTAGTGGGTTCTATTCCCAACAGGAGTGACCTGAATTTAATCAGTTCCCATTTTCATGTAAATTAGTAAACAACAATCGATGATCTTTATAAATTCTGGAAGAACATTTGTTATATTGTGTGCTGTTATAAGGAGGTGCATTCATTTTGCATTAGATTAACGTGTGGACTTTATTAGTTTACATAATTTAAAGGTAGTATAGATTATCACACAATTTTTTGTCCTTTACAGCAGCAAGTGCATTGACTGATAGGGCAAATAAAACAAGAGCTCATTCTCCAACGGCCCTAAATATCAGCCAGCATCTCGAATAACCACGCAGTGGTTTAACTTTCAGACACAAATCATCGCTCCTAATCTCACAGCTCACTGAACATACTGTATTCTGAAGGGGTGTGAGTCTGTGTATAGGTGTGTGTGTGTGTGAGAGAGATAGTGTGCATGTGTGTGTGGGAGGGGGAACAGTTGGCTGGGTTATTATGATGTGCTGAGACACACACAATAATCATCAACATCATCTCGCCTCTTATTGCTGAAGGCTGACATCTCCCAGTCCCTTCACAGTCCAGCTAAAAAGACTTCAATAAGCACTTCTATTCTCTCTAGTTGACCCTGACTCAGTTTTGCTAGAAAGATTAATATCTGAATACTACGGAAATTGTATCAGTTTCATTACTTCAATCTGTGATGAATTTGAGCAAAATAGGCATAGTTGTATGAAATAGTACAATGTTGTAATGGAAGGCTAATTGCATCTCATGCTGTCTATTAATATGGGCTGTACAACAAGTTAAACTATAAACAAACATGGCAGGATATAATGCTAAAACAGAGCCAACATACCTCCTATTTATGCTCATGGCTGAAAATAGGCATGCTGTGACATACTAGAGTGTGTTTGGTGTGTGTGTGGTAGCATATACCCTTTTTCTAACATATTTTTAGATGTGTCATACCAGGGTAAACACAGCTGCAGCTAATATAATTAATTCCCATTATTCATTTTAAGTTTAAGTAATTATTACATTTACCCTGCTGCTGTGTCTATCTTTTTCATAAAACATTTCAATAGTCGCTTCAATCATTCCCTGATAGCCTTACCTACCTAACTGAATTTCTCAATTCTCAAACAAATTTCCAGTAAACAAATAATTTGCTCTGTGCTTTTGTGGAAAACGCATAAAAGGTGCTCCACGGGGAAAATAATTGCTCAGTATAGGCCTACGGAAGGGCCCACGCATATTACAGTGTATGCTACTACTACTCTAGGCTACATGCAAACAACCACATCTGTATTTTACTGAAACGAAAGCAGTGTGCTCAAGTTCTACCTGGAGAAGTGTTTCTGCAGGGTCAGCATTTGCCGGGCCCTGCTGTCAATGACACGCTGCTCTCCTCTCCTCTCCTCCTCTCCTCTCCTCTAGCAGATGTTGTGCGTTCTCTAGCCGGGGATAATTAACACAGATCGCGTTGTCGCCGGCAGAGCTGCGGGGGACACACATAAACACCAGAGTATGTCGCTAATCTTGCACATCATAATCCTACGGATGAACACAAAGGTGCATCTGCTGATTGTTTCAGTCCCCAGATGGGCACGGAGGTCATTTGTCATCAAGAACATGTTTGTATTCCCCACTCATCACCCCCCTCACAATGTATGACATGTAATGTTTTCATGAAGTTACAGCAGCCCAAATGTATGCCCCGGCACAATGTTTACCCTATATTTGACAACGTAACACAAAGGTGTCAGGGTCTGTATAGGGGGAGTTCTATGGAGTGAGAAGAAAGAAGCATATGCTTCTCTATGTCTCAAGCTACAGGTGAGAGATGTGTGTGACTCATCTATACTTAGCCAACCCAGTGAGCATAAAAATAGCTAAACACGTTCACACATTTTCAGAAAATCGCTGTGTGCATCACACATCTTCAATTCACATCAAGAAAAGGTCATCTCTTTTAACTCGAGCCAGTGGAGAGATACTGTACGGTAAAGGAGAAGTAGAATTGACCAGAATTGGTCTCTGTTAAACCTATAGGACAGCCTCGTCGTCATTTGAAATGGTTTGGAGGTGATCTTGGGGTTGTGAGTTTGAATCAAGGTGTTGTCTATCACTGTTGATGAAAAGCACGTGGACCACACACCCTAATGCAGTTTACCTTTTCATAAAGCATCCTGGTAAATTGCGTATAACAAACTCTTACCTTGCTGTTTTCCATTTATTGGTGTACAATTTTGGCTTTATGGAACATAATATATGCTGTATTAAATAATGTTTGTGACACCATGGCTGATCAATAGGATACAAGATGTACTACACTACAACATGATGAATGTTGGATATAAAGCTCAGCTTTCTTAAGGAAGGGGGGGCGGGGGGGGCAGAGACAAACAAAACTTGATTGCTCAGTCAGCAGTGAGCTTTCCTAGGACAGACAAAGGTTCATTCAATTAATGTAGACAATACTAAATCACTCTATTATGCAGGAATACTATAGCACAATCAGCAGAATGATATAGAGGTGAAATTGAACTCATTACAAATACGTTTGTCATGAAGTATTTAAAACCACTTTCTGACCCACACATTTTAATAGCTAGGCCCAACTCAATATCATTTAAAAGGAACCTATTGAATAGTGCATTAGTCCACTATTTGGCGGTGCATCAGCATCATGCCAAATTTAGTAATGAGAAAGAAAACCCGAATTAAGTAAAGCGCACACAAAATTATTTAATAACTGGTATGATAGTAAAGTAATCTGACTGTTAACCTAAGTATTATTCAGTCAAATATTTGAATATAAATACAAAAGTAATGCAGTGCTAAAAGGCCCCCCTTTTTTCCTTTAAAAAAAAAAAAAAAAATTTTTACTTAGATTCTAACACAGTATAGGTTACTTATCCCTATTCATCTCACACAAAGACTATTTAAGAGACTATAAACTAATTTTAAAACAAGTGCAACCTATTTAAAAAGTAATAGAGATGTATTTAATACAAGTTCATTTCACTTTCTCGTCTCTTAACTGTTATATTGGGCAGATAATAATAAATAAACTAAACTTCTATTGCAACTGGTGTTTCTTTAGCTAGCAGGTAGTCTCTCAGGTAGTCTATGCATTAGGAATACATTAATAAGTTATAATAAGTTAAATTTAATTGTTGCTGACCCAAATGATTATCTAAAGTAAGACATTTGCAACAACTGTGAAATCATCTTGCTCAGACCTCTATGAAAGGTTGGTCTCTACTTCCACCTAGTGGTATAACAGTGCTATAATATTTTGCATGTTTGAGAACTATATAGAGGCTCTGATTTCAATTTAATGTGAAGACTTAATTGGTTCTACCTCACTGGGTAAACATTTTGGACAGTGTAAATAGGCCAATGTCTAACTTAGAACCCTTAAAGGTGGTATAGGCAGGCCATGACTCTTTCTGCAACGTGACAGTAGTTGCCAATACTTCCGGTATGAGTTTGCTCAGAAGAATCTTCCAAGAGATTTTGTTATAATATGATGAGACACATTTCTGTATTTAGATATAGGCTAGTAGAATCAGCCTCTTCCAACCATTAGCACCATATCACATAAGCATCTTTTAGCATCTCTGCGAGACTAGTACTTAAAGAACTGTATAGGGTTTGATATTGAGTGTTAAATTTCTATTGTTTAACATGCATACGTATATGCGTATTCTAATGTCCCTTAAACAAACACAAATGTGAAGACATTTATCAAATACTGAATATTTTACTGACTCCTCAAATGTTGGTTCTACAAATATGATCATATACATCTGATTCTTACCATCTGGCCAGCAGAGGGAGCTGTCGAATTATTTAAAAGTTTATCTGGAAGCATCTTTAATTTAACAAAAGCTTCTGGCGCTGAGACTGTTGAGTTCAATGTAGGATAAATCAAACAGGTAAACATTACATTGGTAAACTGGACCACGTGTCATTACACAAGCTGATAAGGCTTGCTATGACATATCCTATTGCTTTTAGAACATGTTAAGGCTAGCAACTATTTTTTATTTTATCATATGACTATTACCTATACCTTAAAAACACACCTACTATAGATTGTGTACTACCCACAGAGCCCCCAATTATACTTCCCAGCTCATTGTTTGATACACAAGTATCCTATCCACAAAGAGGCATAGTGGGGGGAGTAGATAATGAGTTCAGCCAAGTAGAAATTCAGGAGTGACAGCAAAGTTTTGAAAAGAATGTTTCAACCATAACGGCAATTCCAGAAACATATTCAAGAGTGTTCCTTTAACCAACCACCGACAGTCAAATTCCATTTTCAGAAAAGCATTTGAGGAAAGTAATTGACATCCTTCATAACAATTATATTTAGCATAAAATAAATGTTTCATTACAGTTGAGAAAATGTCTCCCAAGTGAAAATTTCACCAAAAACATTAAGATGACATAAATGGTTGGTCTGTGCTGTAATTTGAAAAACATGTGGTTAATAAGTAGATCACCCTTTTGGTTTTAATGTGAGGCAATGTAATCCAAAAATGTTTCCATTGAAATTTCAAGTCAGATCATGACTATACTAGTTTTAGAGCTCATCGTCTAAATTAATATGCATAGGCATGTTCCCAACACATAACAAATCCAGCTTCATCAACAAGATCTAACCATTTTATAAAGTAATATAATGCTGACAAAATGAGAAACATATTCGTGATAAATAAAAGGCCTATGTGCTAGTGCTTAGTAAAATCAATGTGATTTAATTGTGAGTTAAGTGTGAAGCTTGTTAGAGACAACTATTAATATCTTTCATAGTGTAGATCATACGTCACCAATTACCTAAACATGTATATTGTAATCTACATTTAAACTCTTTCTGGTTCAAAAAGAAAGATGTCCACATGTGTTGGCATAAAGCCTTAGAATCCACAGCTAGCGTGTACGTGGCACATTTAACAGAGGTTTTCAGATTTTCAGAGAGGAAAACAGTTTGACATAAACAGAGTCATTAAATGTCTTCCTTAGGGTGGTGGTGGTGGTGGTGGGGGGGGGGGGGGTAAATTGGTATAATCATCTAAGCCCCTGGCACCGATGTTGGAATGAACATGACTTCCCCCAGGCTATTTAATGAACACATACTTCTCCCCTAATTCACATCCTGCTGATATACAGATGAGTCAATCTTGTGATTTAGCTCGAACACTCATTGGGAAATTGAGATTTGCAGTATCTCTCTCTTCTAAGGGATTTGCAGTTATATCATTTATATTTGTTGTTTTCAGCTGACACCCATCCAGAATCACTAGCTGATAGCTAGCTGATAGCTAGGGATTCTGATATGATATGCTGATATCCACCATATTTCCTTAGATTACTGGTAGTGGTACAGCATGACATCATGTGTCAGATTATAGGTTCTCAGACATGACAGACAATATTAATTTTGAAATAATATTAATAATATTTGTTGTCTTTAAACCTCCATTAAGGGTTTTTGGTAGCGTTTGTTTCAGAAAAAGTTATAGGGGTAGAGGCAATTGTGGGGATGGGCGCAACCAAGTCTGGGCACACGATCATTTGCTGTTCATAAAATGATGTCAAAATTGTAAACAAGATTAGAAACTTGAAGTAGAAACAGAGCAGCAGTGTGTTGTGCAGGTCTTGTTAAATTAGGACAAGGACAATTATACATTGGCAACAGGTTGATTTATGAGGATTTGAATATAATGGAGTTTAAAAAAAAATTGCAAATATACTTTTTCATAAGTCAAAAAGTATAAAAACATCTGCCCTAAGGGAAACTGTCTGCATGTTTGCCTCAGTTTAACCAAATAATATTGGTAGTTCTATTTTCCACTAGGAAAGTGCATTGGTGAAACAGCTGGTGAATAGTTATAACCATGTCTAAGAGAAGTTAAGTCTGTGGCCTCATAATACATTAATATGCAGCTCAAATTCAGTTACTGTTGCAGAGACTGAGCTTTATTTATATAGTAAAGCAACCTATAAATTACTGCATTTTCAGTTTGATTAAAATGTTGTAAGTGATTTATTTAGCATGCTTTTATTTGCACAAGAAAATAAAAAAGATAGAGCTACTCAACTGAATCAACCTAACTGGTTTATTGACCCATAAGCCTCTCTCACCAACCCACTGCAATATTACCCGCTGTCAGAAATAGTTCTTCATTCCAACTAACTGTTATTTTTAGATTTTCTTGATGTTTGAAAACTACAGTAATGTCACACTTCTTTCAAACCAAGTATAAAACTGTGATGCAGTTGTAGCTTTTTATGGCACGGTGCAGAGGTATTCAGGGTCCTGTTTTGTGTTTCAAATTAATATATGTACATAACTTGGAAACAGATTCAGAATCTAGACAGTAGGCTAATAGCTAACAGACAGCAGCTAACAGTTTTAAGTGTATTCAAGTCTGTTGTAAAATGCAAACACAAAATCACATTTGACATGTGCTTCTAATGTGCAACATTACACATAGCAACAATGAAAATGTCAAGCTATATCATTTAACTATGTGTTGAATCTCTTAACTGTGCAGATCTTTTCTTTTTTTGGTTGAAAATCATATACAATACATTGTAGCTTTAAGTAAGCCAACTTGCTCAATTATTCTAGTAGCAACAGTGTATATGATTTTCAAAAATAAGACTTAAAAAAAAAGTATCAATTATGTCACTGGTGATGCATTTGTGTCACCAACAAGCACCAAATTCTCATTCGACTAATTCTAAGCTAATTGCAGGAATGGACTGAAGCTCTGCTATTCTTAACATGAAAGTTTCACTTTGTAAGTAATTTACCAGAACAAGACAATTGGCCAAACCAAAAATCACACATTTTGACAAAAGAACAAAAAACATTTAATTAATTAGGAAATTAATACAGAATATATTAATAGTCCTTCTCAATTTGATGAAGTCTCTCAATAATAACGCTGCTATTAAAGGCAGGGTTATTCATTCTAGAGAACGCTTGCTAACTTCTAGCCCAAATCAGAACAAAATCCCTCAGAAGCTCCGCCCCATATATTAAAACACATTGCAAAGCCAAGCGGCATTGTTGTTGTTAGCAGTGCTCAATGTGTTTATGGAGTCAGGGTTGTGTAGTACCGGGTGAGGGTACAGATGAGGGCGACAAAGTGACCAGTTGCCATTCATTTTCAATGAGTTGGCGATTCAGAGCGACAAACGACAATGTCACCGCTGCAAGCCAGCTAGGCGGGGCGAAAATAGACTAGAGGTCTATTTTATGCAAATCCAGAGCGGCTCGACACGTTGACTACCAATGGGAAAAGGTAAGTATCCTGTTAATTTTCCTAGTGCATAAGTATATGGTACTTTTTTTAATTAGCTTATTATGCATTTTTGCTGCAATTTGATTTGTTGACTGCAAACATTTTTATACTTTGACCTACACCAATTTTTACAAAAATGGGATTGGAAGACAGTTCAGTTGTGATGTCACTAGCTCAGACACATTTTCTATGGGGAAAAAAAAGAATATGATCATTGAACAATATTTTACATTAAAAATAGAGGGAATGTATTTTAAGCTAGCAGTCTTATCTTATGTTATGTATCTTAGTTATGATGATGATTGTATGTGTTGGTTGCTGACTGATTTGGGAGAATTCTGATTTGAAGTTATACGAATGAATTTGACTTCCACATTGGGTTAACAAGGAAAGGTCACCCCATGTTGAGGGAGGGAGGAGGAAGATATACTCAGGGTTTGTTAAAGAAAGTCAGTTAGTCAGTTACCATAGTAACTTTCCCTGAGTTATCTTTCTGAATCAGAAAACAGTATCACTCATTTTAGGGTTAACATTCTGTTTTTTCACGTCTGATTGCAAACACTTCACTTATAGACAACCATTAAAGGTATAGTCAACTATTGTAAACACATTTTAAGATAATAACATTTTATGTCAAATTCACCAAATATCTTCTCGCATTGCTAGCGTACGTTATCTGTGCATGCTAAAAAAACCTGCGTTCACACGGATGACAAATGAGAGTGACAAGGTTATTGCTTGTCACTAAATGACCGTGTTGGCTTGTTGCTACCAGGATACAGAACTGAACAAGCAGGCTAGATAAGGTCAAGATCAAGGTAATATTGGCCAATGTGGAAGCCAAATTCATTCGTATAGCTTTGCATCGGGAAACAATTTTGAGACACCGAGTAGTCTACTTTTATTCCTAGATCATAATTGAATGTTACCGTTTTTTCGTCACATTTATCTTAAGAACATTGTCCACCCTTTTATATTTATGTGTGTTAAACAGTAGGCTAATCTACCACGGGTTAGCTATTATACATAATAGCTTTTTCTCTGAAAATGTCCTCATTCTTGCCAGGGACATCACTAAAGTTTGATGGAATGTATTTTAATCATATAGGCTATTTTTATAAGAGGGAGGCTATAATCTAACAATAGCCTATAGTTATTTTTGGTCAAGGTTAGCTAAAATCTATTCTCTCATACTATAGTTCAATGAGCATTCTCTCAATATAAAATAATTAGGCCTATATCCACTTTGGTCCCATCATTCAACACCAATAAAAGAGGCACACTTATTGGCTTAACTATGCACTCAATATATTTTGTGTTAGAGAATGCAAACTGATAGCAAATGCATAAACAAAACTATTAAAAGAAGCAGTTATTCAATGTGGGATTTTCTACCATTAGAGAAAATCCCACAGTAAATATTCCTGTACAAACAGTACAGGAACAATATTATTAACATGTGAATACAAAAATATACAACTTAAATTATACTCAAATCACACTACAGAAAGGGCCCACTGGGGAAGGGGGTGGGTCTTAGTGCAGTCGCTACTTTTCATACTTGCTTTTGAGAGAGAGAGAGAGAGATGTTTGCTTTTGCATGAACACTTTTCCTAAGTAACTTTCCACAAGTTGGAAATTGCATAAACATTTCTGCTACAGTATAAAGCATGTTAAACTTTAATATTTTTCTCAGCGGTTGCCATGGTGCAGTGTAGAATTGGTTATAATACGCACACAATTACCTTAACATACTCCAAGTCACTAACACAGATCAGCTGTTCTGAAACAGAAAAGTGGATTTTCCATCTCAGAGTGTGTCATCTCAGAGTTCAGGGTTAGTTTCAGAATTCAGAGTTACTGTAGTTAAACCTGCTTTCTGAAATGGGGCACAGTTGTCTTCACTGACACAGTTGTCTTCACTGACAAAGGTGGCACGGTTGACAAATGACACTATTACATGGTATTGGTTTCCTGATATGTTGGAAAATGTAAACACATTTATAACCTTGAGGCCATCATTTTTAAGGCTGCATTTGATCCAATCTTCCAATCAAATACAGTACTGTGCTTTAATGCACCAAACCAGGAAAAGATGCAGCTACAGACAATGGCTATCCCCTTGCTCTGAGCTACAGTATATACTATACATGCGCTATTCTTTAAAGGGCTTTCTACATTTAGGTCAGCTCAGCCATGTGCTTTCAGCTGTTTTTCTTAAGAAGCTTCTAGAAGAAAGTGTACCCTGGCTGAGTGTTAAAGACACAGCTATATAGTTAAATGCAATAACTAAGTATTGTACAGTTTACTGTACAAGACTGTAATGTAAGGTCTATTAGTCAAATCTGGAGATGTATGCTTTCTTAAGGGCTTAATCATGTCCACTAAACACTTGCAAACAAAAATCTTTCAAACAATGACCTTGTTAACCAATAGACAGTTAAAGTGTAACTGCACCCAAAAAAGTGTTTTTTGGAGCTGTAAACTATGTAACAGGATGGATCTGTGACGAGACACATCAATGCTAGTGTTAATATTGAGAGAATTACCATTTTTATAAAAATCTGCATTTTATGTGTTGAAAAAGGATCTACACCCAGAACCTCACTGGTTTTTGACGGTACAATTAGTACGCTCATAGGCATCAAACTCAAATGTTAATGGAGGCCCCTTCTCATCCCCTTCCCTCCCCTCACTCAGCTCAAGTTGTAGTGAATGAAGTCGGCTCATAGCTGGGGTGCAGTTACACTTTAATTCCTGATAAGTCCATCCATCTTCTCCCGCTTATACAGAGTCGGGTCGCGGGGGCAGCAGCTTCAGCAAGGGACCCCAAACTTCCCTTTCCCGAGCAACATCAGCAAGCTCT
>JAODUK010002347.1:0-12163 GCA_027564635.1 Typhlichthys eigenmanni | reverse complement strand
GTGGTGGTATTACTTTATTTTTTATATATTGTATTGTTTTTACTAATTTTTAATTGTTTTTAATGACGTAGTGTGAAACACTTTGTGTTACATGAATTTGTATGAAAAGTGCTATATAAATAAAGATTGATTGATTGATTGATTGATTGATAAAGGTCGGTCAAGGTCCCCTTATAGGGGATGATAGGCCAATTGCAGTCAGTGAGGCAAATATAGTCCGATACCGTTGTATGGCCGATGTATACAGTGGGTTCATGCATAATGTATAGTAAGTGTATCTGTGTGTCTGCTTATGTGTTGTGAGTGATAGAGAGTGTGGAGTTGTGTGCATGAGATCAAATGTGGTATCATACTTTGCGTGTCAATTTACAATCTCATACAAATCGATATGGTTTTTTGGAATTAAATATTTAAATAATTTGACACAATATTATTATACTATTATTATAAAGTTGTATTACTATTATTTTTATTTTGATGTCATTGTTTGATACTTAAAAGGCAGGGTCAGTCATTCTCAAGAACGCTTGCTAAATTGGTGCTCAAATCAAAACAATATCCCTACACACAAACATAAAAAAGACCCATAAAAATGTATATATACACACAGTATAATCCAAATCACTGGTTTATACAAGACAAAACAAATAACTTCACCTTGTTTAGTTCTGGTTATGACGGTTTATTCAGTGTTCCCAATTCCCATCATACATCTATCAATTATTGATAGATAACTCTTTCTGCAGCCGCCCCATGCACGTGAGCCGCGGGAGTGCCCACAAGTGCTGGGTGGTTCCAGCAAGCCCATGGTGCTGGACGGTGGCCCATGTGAGCTTGGGGCCAGCAGGGAACAGCTCTCCTCTACGCCCAGGACGTGGCGATGTAGCTACAGGCTCTGGCTCCTGAAACCCCCCTTCCCCCTTAGTGTTGTCTGGAGGACCAGGGCTGTCGGGGGTAACACCCCCCCCCCCCCAGTATGCAGCTTAGAGTGTTTGTGGCCATAATCAGCAAGGAGACACTGGTTTTCTTCCTCTATAGTCTCTTGGTCTGTCCATTAGCACAGGCAGACACACACAGAGACCACAGTGGCTCTTCTACACACAGTCAAAACAAAAACCCACCGGTTCCTAATTGGTCGGTTATTGTTTGCTGTCCCGGAAAGTTTGTCGCTAAATCTGCGCCTGGTTCCAGAATAGCCGACCGATTAGGAACCATAGGAACCAACGGATTTTGATTTTTAATGACTGTGTGTGGAAGAGTCACCGTGGTCTTTGTGGGCATGCCTGTGCCCATTGACAGAGCCAGAAATGCTGGAGGAATAACACCAGTGTCTCATTGCTGATCATGGCCAGAAACACCATAAGCTGCAGACGGGGGGGGGGTGTTACTCCCGACAACCCTGGTCCTGGAGACAAGTAGCCAGAGCCTGTAGCTACACCACCTCGTCCTGGGCCTGCACCTAGGCGTAGAGGAGAGCTGTTCCCTGCTGGCGCTAGGCTCACATGGGCCACCGTCCAGCGGCATGGGCCTGCTGGAACCACCCAGCGCTTGAGGGCGCTCCCACGGTCCACGGTCATGGGGCGGCGGCTGCAGATGCTTTGAGCTGGGCGTCGACCCATGTGCGCGATGAGACAGTTGAACAGTTACCCTACTCCTGAGGGCTGTGACTTATGACAGCAGCTGAAGATTTTCTCCCAAGGGCTGAAACGGCTGAAACATCAGCTCTAGGAGGCAAAAAGGGTTCTCCTAAGGTACTCAGGCATGTCGGTCGGCTGAAGCCCTTTTCCCGAGAGCTGTAACCTGCGAAGGCAGCTGAACAGTTAGATATCGCAAGCAAAAGCGTTTCTCCCAAAGACTTCAGCAGCTGTGAGGTCACCTTCAAGAAAAAAGCTTCAATTGCCATCACAGGTCACAGCCCTCAGTAAAAGGGTGATGGTTGACAGTTCAACCATCGCTACCTGTTACACCTGTAGGTGAGACAACATCTGACGCCCTCCTCTTGAAAGCGACCTCCGACAGCTGCTGAAGTCCTTGAGGAAAGCCCTTCTGCCTGTGATGACTAACTGCTCAGCCGTCGCAGCCCTTGGGAGGTCACAGGTTACAGCCCTCCGGAGAACCCTTTCTGCCTCCTATGGCTGATGTTTCAGCCGTTTCAGTCCTTGGGAGAAAAGCTTCAGCTGCTGTCATAAGTGCAGCCCTCAAATGAAGGGTGACAGTTCAACCGTCTCGTTGTGCACATGGGTCGACGCCCAGTGCAAAGCGTCTGCATCTGCCGCCCCAAGCACACGGGCCGCGGGAGCGCCCACTAGCGCTGGGTGGTTCCAGCAGGCCCATGGCGCTGGACGGTGGCCCATGTGAGCTTGGGGCCAGCAGGGAACAGCTCTCCTCTACGCCCAGGACGTGGAGATGTAGCTACAGGCTCTGGCTCCTGAAACCCCCCTTCCTCCTTAGTGTTGTCTGGAGGACCAGGGCTGTCGGGGGTAGCACCCCCCCCCCCCCCTATGCAGCTTAGGGTGTTTGTGGCCATAATCAGCAAGGAGACACTGGTTTTCTTCCTCTATAGTCTCTTGCTCTGTCCATTAGCACAGGCAGATGCCCACATAGACCACAGTGGCTCTTCTACACACAGTCAAAACAAAAACCCACCGGTTCCTAATTGGTCGGTTATTGTTTGCTGTCCCGGAAAGTTTGTCACTAAACCTGCGCCTGGTTCCAGAATAGCCGACCGATTAGGAACCAGCGGGTTTTGCTTTTTAATGTGTGTGGAAGAGTCACCATGGTCTTTGTGGGCATGCCTGTGCCCATTGACAGAGCCAGAAACGCTGGAGGAATAACACCAGTGTCTCCTTGCTGACCATGGCCAGAAACACCATAAGCTGCAGATGGGGGGGTGTTACTCCCGACAACCCTGGTCCTGGAGACAAGTAGCCACAGCCTGTATCTACACCACCTCGTCCTGGGCCTGCACCCAGGCGTAGAGGAGAGCTGTTCCCTGCTGGCGCCAGGTTCACATGGGCCACCGTCCAGCGGCATGGGCCTGCTGGAACCACCCAGTGCTTGTTCTACACAGTCATTAAAACAAAAACCAGCTGGTTCCTGGTGTTGCTTTGTTTCATTAATATAATATATAGTAAACCTGCACTTGGTTCCTACCCTCTCTTCGCAGGTTACAGAATAACCGACCGAATTAGGAACCAGCTGGTTTTTGTTTTCAATGACTGTGTGGAGAAGAGACACTGGCCTCAAGAGCCGTTCATTGCTGGCGCCCAGCTCACATGGGTCACTATCCAGCGCTGGAACCACCCAGTGCTTGTGGGCGCTCCCGCGGCCCACGTGCATGGGACAGCGGCTGCAGACGGTCTGCTCTGGGCGGCTTCTGGGGTGTTTGACCTAATCCATTAACATAACTGCCTCCGATTCATAATTAGTCTTCATGATATTGATATTTTCTGTAATGTGCTGCAGCATCTTTGTCAGCCTTATATCATCATCATTGACCTGCAATAAAACACAAATATCAAAATGGACACCTCGTGATAATAAGTGGAAGTACTGAAATAAAGTACTCCTATTGTAATTAGTCAGCCATGTGTTTTAAAGCGGCCATGTGTCTTTTAAGTTAGCCAGTCACTAGATAAAAATCACATGCATCTACCTCATGCATCAAAATGCATACAAAGTGTAATTGAATAGAGACGTAACCTTTCACTTACTTGCTGAATCACATACGTGACCCTGTTCCCGACAGCAGTGGTTTCATTCTCCAATAAGGTCCTGTTCAAATCTATCATCTTTCTCTGATTCAGGCTCATCTTAGCAATTTTCTCAGTAAGCTGTGAGGATGAAACGTAGTGTGTCAAGTAAGAGAAAGGTAAAGGGTAATGTGCTTTTCTAATCAAAATGCTGCTAATTTCATTCATGAAACCAATATACAGTACAGTTGTACCGCACAGGAGCACACCAGATAACAGAACCGTTCTCATTCTGGAAATGAGCAGCTGGTCTGGTTTAAAATGAATGTTTTTCCTACAGCAACTCACTCTGGACAATAAGAACAATTCAGATAATTACAAGTGACATGGTCACAACCTAAATGTTATAAAATCTTGATGCGGATAAAGTAAAAGACATTTAGCAATTTATTGTCTTCTCCCAGTTTAGGAGATAAGTTTCACTGCATAATGATATGAAAATTACTCTGGCCAAATGTGACCGTGTCACTAGCATTTGTGTCAGTCACTGTGACACAAACACTATTTTTTGTAGTTTCTTCTTTTGATTAACAAATGCTGACTGGTGGGAAATATAGGACAGGTAACACGGGCAACCACTATCGTGCTATACACAACATAACAAGGAACATCCCAATGTCAACAATAGTACAAGATGCCTAACCTGACCCTACCAGATGGTTTGTTACACAGAACCATCTAGGAGGTCATCCCTGGAAACCTTTGAAAAGGGCAGGCCCTTTCAAAAATTACTTGACAGCAGATGTCAATCACAGTCACTAAACCACACCCATCACAACTAAACCACACCCATCATTGGCAGTAGTTCCTTATAGGATGCGGATTCATCACACCATTAGTGGTGTTCTCCAAATTAATAACTTGAACCTGGCAAGATGGATTCTCACGTGACTGTGATTTTGCAAATATAGCTGCCTTGAAAGGTAACAAGATACTAACCTCATTTGCACCGAGCACCTCTGTCTTCTTCTTTGACTCCTCATTGTCACTTTCTTCCATCTTGATTTTGTCCATTCGATCCAGGATTAATGAACACACGCTTTTCACCTTCTCAAAGTAGTCATTTATAAGCTGACCACCCTTAAAATGGGTATGGTTGAGTCAAAGAAACTTTTGCACAAGAATAGTAATGATAGTGTCAGGTATTGAGCAGGAAAAATGTTACAAATGTTATTGGAATAGTGAAAATATATAAAACCATATAATAAATTTTAAGGTAAAATCCAGACAAATATAAAAACGCCATTTAATTTTAAGAGCAAAGAATTTGTCTGCTAAATAAAATATCGCCCAGTGTTTCCCCTATTATGGAATTGTAGCAGTGGAGAATCTTTTTTTAAATATCGGCTTAAAAACTGAATTTACGGTAGATGTAGATTTTACATGAGAATATAGGGGAAACTCACAATGTAGCCTACAGTAAGGGCACAAAAATGTGACAATACGAGATTAGATTTTAACACTATTTTTTTTTTAAGTACATGACTGGAAATTTAATTTTCTTCCTTTAAAACCATTGTCTTATATTAAGAATAAGAATGCATTCACACTACTATTGAATGCGCTCTGTGTAGTCTGTAGTTCTAGTATGACAGTAATTACTACTAGCCATGACATTTTCTGAATAGTTGATACCATAACTATACAGAGCCAGTTACAGAGCTAAACAGTAAGATACAGTACTATAGAGCCCTACTGTAGGTGTCTCTGGTAAGCCTATGTTGTTACATGCCTATAAGGCTATATCAAGCAAAAGTAGGCCAGAAACTAATAAATAGGATATATTTGGAAATTGGTATGCATATCAGCAGTCAATCACAATTTATATTGTGCACATATTGCATAACTATTAGACTAAATAAAGTGTAGGGTAAGAAATTCTAGTCGCAATTACGGTAGCTAGCTGATCCGGAGTCAGGTTGCGGGGGCAGCGGCTCCAGCAGGGGACCCCAAACCTGAGCCACATTAGCAAGCTCTGACTGGGGGATCCCGAGGCATTCCCAGGTCAGTGTGGAGATATAATCTCTCCACCTAGTTTTCCCAGAGGCCTCCTCCCAGCTGTACATGCCTGGAACACCTCCCAAGGGAGGCGCCCAGGCGGCATCAGATACCTGTACCACCTTATCCGATGATGCCATCAGGACCACATTATCTGCAAAAAGCAGCAATGAGATTCCAAGGCTAGCAAACCGCAACCCCTCCCCACCACGACTACGCCTCGATATCCTGTCCATGAATATCACAAACAGGATTGGTGACAAAGCGCAGCCCTGGCGGAGACCAACCCCCACCTGAAGCATGTCAACCAAGACATCCCCTCCACATCCAAAGCTTTTAGCATTTCTGGACGGATCTCATTAATCCCCGGGGCTTTGCCACTGTGGAGTTGTTTGACTACATCTGTGACCTTCCCCAGGGAAATTAACTATGATCCCCCATCAACCTCCAGCTCTGTCTCTGCCTCTTTACATATTCTTAGCAAATTAGTGTGTTTGCTGTAACATTACTTTGCGATGCTCATGTGAAGTTGCAGAACTGTTTTCCCTTTGGCGAATGATAATTGATAATTACTCCATACTCCACTATCAGCATTGTTTGCGTTATGACAGCTACCCCGTGCTTGTTATACTGCAGTAGTATGCTAATTGTTGTGCTGACATTATCAGTTAGGCTAAGCAAAAAGTTTTAATGTGCTGTTTTACGTGCGTGAATTGGCCTGGATATGACGCGCCGTCCATTGTGCTAAATAATACAGTTTATAAAGAGATAAGATATAGAGACTTAGTACTCTTCTCTCCATTTGTCTTGTTGGAGCGGCTGTGATTTTCCAGCAGTGGCCGGCGTACTTCCGCTACTGCATACATATTGTAAACTGTAGCCATATACTTATTAATAGATAGAAGAAGAAAATGGTGGCTCGCAATTAATTAGTCTTTGCTCATTGTCGCAATGAAGCACAAGATTCTAATTAAAAGTATTGCCATATCGTTGTTTAAGTGGCCATTTTGCCGCATGCGCAGTACAAACAGAAGATTACATTACAACCTGCGACACAGGAGTTCCCGAACTCAAGACTCGTGCATGTGCGCCGTAGTACGACATAAAATACAACAGGATTTTTTGTTTTTGATTTAGACTTTACTGTTATAATTGTAGGCATGTTTTGTTTAATATTTAGCATTTACAATAAAAGTAGGATCGATGTCCTTACTAATACGCTGGCAGTGTTGCACCTGACATTTAATTTTGCGGAGCAGTTAAACCGATCATTAATTTATGAATGGGGTGTGCATTGCAGTTGGTCCTATTGACTAAGGTACCACCTGTTGCTACACGTCACGGCTGCTTCAAGCCTAGAGTCAGACCCTGCCCCCTGACTGTAGCACATATACTGTACAACGCTAAAAAGGATATAGTCCATTAACCTTTTCAATACATTTCTTCAACATGTGCCACATGTCGGATTCGAGATCTCCAGAAATTACCTGCAAAGAATAATAGTACAATGTCACAAGTGATTGAAGCAGAATGTTGATTAAAACACATTAAAAACACAAAAAGGCCAAATGATTTGAAAGCACCAATTATGCTCTATATATTATATATATATATATATATATATATATATATATATATAGTATATAGAGCATATAGAGTATATATATATATACAGTATATCTATAATAAAATACAGACCTTGTGTATACAATTTGTAAATACATTGTGTACAAATATAGTAAATTCAACTTCATGTATGTACTGCACTTCATCATACTGTATATATCCTACATTCTGTGTGCACAAATAGAGACATGTCATGACCTTTTTACAAGCACAAGAAACTTGGTTGTCCGATGTTTATATTTGAAACACAGTTGTGCATGTGGTGGTACGGCTTGATACAGTAACAGTGAGAGTCTGTGAGAGTATGAGCACAAGAACACATTACTGTATACAAGATACACCTACCTTTATCTTGCTACTTGTATGGCACTCTATCATACAAAGTGTATTCCACATCTCTGATGCCTTTAATCTGTATAGGGTGATACATTCCTCTAATTCATCCACTGTCATTTCGTGTGATAACTATGAGATTGGGAGACAAAGAAGAAACTGATCATAATGACATACGCAAAATAATTGCTTGTGCAAAACTAGAATATCACTCAGACAAATTATATACAGGAATGCGCAATGTCAGCATTTAATACGAGTAAATGGAAAAATTATTTAAAGCTTAGGTAGAATCATCTCTCAATTATTTTTTAAGTAACAGATTTTCAAACGGGAGTATTTCATCAAGGCAGATATTGGAAAATCCATGCTTATTTCGATAAGTGTAACTAATTTAAGTGAGAGTTCTGTTCCATTACTGTGGTTAAGAGTAATGGCTCAGTAACCTAGCCCCTATCAGGTTAACTGACAATCTTAATTTAGCTTTATTTGTTAAGAATGGCAAACAGGCAAAAACAGGACCCAAAAATACCATGCTGTGTCTTTTCACTCACACTCATCACATTTGTCATGTTCATGTCCCAAAAAACTTTGCTTTCTGTTTGAGAGGTCATTTAGCACATATATTTTTCTGAATGATTCCCAAGAGAGTCACATTTAGACAAATATATTTTAAGTAGACTTAAATGAATGTAAGAAACTACAGTTTGAAATGCTTATTTGCTTAAGATATTTGAAAGAATTACAACCAGAGGGGGTTGATTGAAACAGGCTTCAATTGCAGTTACAAGCCTATTTAAACAAGAAAATATTTGTTATATCTTAAAGTATTGTAGCGAGCAATGTGAAAGAAAATCCATGTGAAATTCTAATTCCTGAAATTCTGATTCCACTCCGTTGAGATGGTCTTCATTGAAATGAATGACATCCGGTGCAACGTAACAGAGTACATGGCTTCAATGTGAACTAGGCTATATTAATATACACTGAAGTAAGTCAAATGGACACTAAGCTGATTAGCTGAATTCTTTTATCTGACAAAATGGTGCTGTGAGCAGGGTTTCAATACGACCGAACAGGGGTACAACATAATGTTTTACGGTGGGTAGCTCTAAGTCTAAACAAAGTAAAAAGTAAAATAAAAGGAAATCTAGAGGTTCGAAGATGTGAGAAAGAGAACTATATGTGTAGCTGAGAAATAATGTAAGGACTATTTCCCACTAGGATGTCCTGTGGAGAAAAATGGGAACAGATTTTTCAAGTTCAACTCTTTATTTGTCTCCAAGGGGCAATTGGTTTTGCAGCAAGTATCACATGACAATCACAAAACCAGACACAACATAAATGTACTCATAATTTTAATTATATGCGGGGTCATTCCCTTGTGTCGTCCTAGGGTCACCGTGACCCTAGAAGGGCAGGACAGAGTTGCCGGGCTAACGCTTGTTATAACATGGCAGCCATTTTGTAAGGACGATACGGAACCGCTACCTTTTATAATTCTAAACTCCGCGGCGGTGGGAGGAAGATGGCGGTGCAGGTGCGATTCTTATAATCTCCGTCGTCATGTCCCAGTAGTTTGAGTTATAACCGTCAACTATCTACACCATTCTTGATATTTTTGTGTATGTAACTTAATATTTTATTACTTGACAAATTTTGGTTTGAATTGAACACAATGACGTCGAAAAAGAATCAACTTTTGACCCGCGGCACCGAGGCTGTTACCCAACATGACTATGCTAGTCCGATGGATGTTAACATGGGAAGTTCGAAAAGAAAAGACCCAATTTCACCGGGTAAGATCCAACCCCCTACTACTAAACGTAAGGAATCTGGAACAGAGGACGGCATGACTGCGGTCTTGGAAGCAATAAAGCTGTTAACTGACAAGGTTGACTCTCTCGGATCCACCATCAATGAAAATAGTACCCAACTTCGAAATAATACTGTCATGCTTGCTAACATCGCCAAAGCGGTGGAATTTAATGCAGCAGAAATGAAAGATTGCAAGACCCAGATACAAACTACGTGCAAAGATGTGACAGAGTTAAAGAGAGACAATGCTGAACTACAGGAAAGAATTCTGGAACTCGAAAGATATAAAAGACGTTGGAATCTCAGGATCCGTGGAGTTAAAGAAAAGGAAGGGGAAGAGGTACGTGGAGTTGTAGTTTTCTTGCCAAGATCTCACCGTCATGGTCCTCTAACTTTGACCAAATTGTGGACTCGGTACACCATTTAGGCAGACGGGAGGAAAACAAAACAAGACACGTAATCATTCAGTTTACTCAAAGGTCACACCGCGACACATTGTGGAGGTTGACGAAGGATATTGGTATCTGTAGAGAACTAGGGATCAGCTTCATGGAAGATCTTTGCAAGGCTGACCGAGAGTCACGTGCTGCAGTCTGGCACGGGCTGCTGGGAAAAGAGCTTACTACAGAGGAGGTGCTGGCTTCGTCAATGGTCAGAGAATCTCTTAGAGAATTTGCAAGAGTTGGTAACAGGAAGTCATTTTGTCATACTCTTGTGTTAGACGGTTCATGGTGTTATTGTTTATTGAACGGGACATTCCTTAATAATTCTTAAACCACAGTTGGTTATTACTTGTCCTTCTAAGCAAGTTTTTTTTCTTTCTGGTTTTGATAAAAAAATGAATGTTTTTCTTTCTTGTATTTCAGTTAATACGCTTACGAGATAGTATTAAAAGGAAATCTATATTTTTATTTTGTAAAGGCAAAAGGGCTAACATATGTTTTCTACAAGAAACACATTCAAAGGAATACTCCAATTTGGAATAATAGATATATTTTGGTGAAAAACAAATCGCTGTATAACAAGGACTGGCTGGATAAAGGCATTTGGTCATATTTTGACGACTGGGAAATGCGCCCTGCCAGACGAGCCACAAACAAATTGGCAGCTATCAGGACCGTGTGGGACATGGGAAATGATAAATCGTGTGCAAGAAGTGCACCAGCGTGTACTGTCCGTTGTGCGCCGATTGTGGGCTCGGGTGAAGCTTGTGCCTAAACGCTGCGCCAGAACAAAAGGCGATCCGGCCAATTGCTTAACAGCTTAGCCTCCGAAGAGCACGGGATTCGAACCTGCGCCTGCTGAGCACCTTCAGAACAGCGGTCTGTCTCTTTGACCGCTAGGCCACCACGTCTGAGTGACGCCCCGGGCTCGAGGGGGGGGGGGCGACACAAGGGTTAAAAGACTAATTGTAAAATATTCCTAAAATTAAAATAAAAGAAATATATATCCAAAGTGTGGGTGATATTAAGTGTGAGTAAAATAAATAACAGTGTGGACCACATCTCATCAATGATGAAATAAGAAATAAAAATAACAATAACAATCGTCAGTGTCATCATCGTCACCACCACCACCAGAATTTTGGCAAACGATCAGAAGAGAACCATAAAACAAAAACATCACATCAACACAGTCATCATCTGTCCTTTTGGCCAGAATTATGTATGGTTGGACTGATGGTAGATGGCCATACAATGGATCATTTGAGCCATAAAGTTTGGATATAGCAGAGGAAATGACGACTGGGAGATCCAAAGTGGGATATCAGTAGAAAGCATAGAACCTCTACTTTCAATAAAGGCTCTAGCCTATCTGACACAAAAGCCAATTTCAAGTTAATTAATTGTTTCTCCTTAAATATGTGAACAAAAATGCAAACCTTGTTTGACAAAGTTGATTCACTAACTGAAAGACCATTGGCTTTACAATCATCACCATTCATATCAAAATCCGATGTTTTTATAGAAAAATGCAAAAGAATGGTAGGCTATTCTGGAAATTGTACGGTTAGGCTATTTTAAGTGATACACGTGCATTCATATCAATCAAAGGTCATGACAATTTTTAATTATGCCAAATTATAAAATGCAGAAGTGGTACCAAATGTACCAAATGAAGAGCCGTTTCATTGTTGAGCCGAGTCTAATGAGCTGGCTCACCAAAATGAGCCGGGATGTCCATCGCTATTGGGAAGCGGTAAGATTCACGCGCGTGTGTCGTGTTGGGAGAGACAGACTGAACAAAACACAAGCGAACAACAGCGATGAAAAATAATGTACTTTGGTGCTTGTGATGCAATGTTCCTGTGAAACTGGGGTAAATACATGTGTTCTATGTACAATCCAACACTTCATGTTGTAAGAATACCTGATTCGTGTTGGAAAATGAATTTTATATTTGGAATTAATGACGTAATTTTCAATAAGACTAAAAGCCTGATGATTGACATTTGTAATTACAGTATTCGTGGAAATTAAAATACCAAAATCCTGATCCCAAGACACTTTACAGAGTGATGTGTCTGATCAATACTTTTATAGAAACCGTTCCTGTGCCTTTGGCTGGTCATGGAACCCTAACACGGACATCCCAAGCTCAGGTCCAGTAGGACTTAGTAAGCAGAAGTCATTTGA
>JAODUK010002346.1:0-12164 GCA_027564635.1 Typhlichthys eigenmanni | reverse complement strand
CATATATATATATATGTGTGTATATATATATATATGTATATATGTATATGTATGTATATATATATATATGTATATATGTATGTATATATATATATATATATGTATATGTATGTATATATATGTATATATGTGTATATGTATGTATATGTATGTGTATATATGTATGTATATGTATGTGTATATATGTGTATATATGTATATATATGTATGTGTATATATGTATATATATGTATGTATATATATGTATATATATGTATGTATATATATGTATATATATATATGTATATATGTATATATATATGTATATGTATGTATATATATGTGTATATATGTGTATATATAAAAATAAACAGTCTTTACAAAACCCATGTGAATAGCCTACATGTTTGGTTGCTAGGCCACAACCGTTTGTTGTCACGAGTTCTCAAGGCACTTCCAGATATGACGTCACAACAACCAGACAAATTGCAAGATAATGGACCTTTTGCCAGAAGCGAGTTAGCCACGCCCATGGGCGGGTCTGTCGGACAGCTGACCCACATGGCTCTGAGCTGACCGTAACATCAGAGACGACAAATGTTGCGTCATTAAAAATAACAGGGTAAATCGGAAAACGGCAGGATTTAGCTACCTGATTGGCTATCATTTAAAATGAAACAATCTCTATTTTAGGACTTGGCTGCATTTTAGAAACCTGCTTCTGATAGTGTGACCTGGATAGGTTAGACATGGCTGAAGCTTGACAGTATGCCTACGCATGTGTAAATTAATTTAATTGGATTAGCCCCATGGATCGGTTAAAACTGTCACCGATACCGATCCAGCTATTTAAGTCAGTATCGGACCAATTTCCGATCTCCGTATCGTATTGGTGCCATCCCAAAAAAAAAAAAAAAAAATATATGGATGATTCACCTTTTTAAGCTGATATTTTAGAGCTGGGTTCACTTAACTTGAATTAGTTGAATTAGTTATTTTTCTAATGAAAACCTTGTGGTTAATGTAGTTTGTTGTAATTTGATCCCCGAGGACCCTTGAGCAAGATGCCTAACCTCCGTCTGCTCTTTAATACTTGTCATATTTTGTATTTGACCTGACTGTAAGGTGCTTTGGACAAAAACATTGATCTAGTACGTATGTGTGTAAGCCTAGTGTAGCACATACTGTAGTGTGCTTTTTCTCTATTTCCTTACACAGATGTGTTGGGCTGGCTGACTGGCAGACAGGCTGGCCCGTGATTAGCAGATATATAAACAAATACAAAATAAAAATATACAAATCAAAACATAACACATTTCTTGGAAAATCCCTCATTCTGGCCCACAGCAAATTCTATGTTGGAATTAGGCATTTGCTGTTATTTACTGTAACTAAATGGATGTAAATTAAATGAATCTTCTTGCTTTGTAAATATCAGTGAATGTGTCATCATGATGTGTCACAGAAGACACCTTTTGTGAATCATTCTTAAACCAAATTTCCCTGTGAACCGTAGTTTCGGTGACACGTTGTGCATCCACAGTGTGTCATCCGCAGAGTCAGAAATCTTACCTTATTTACATTCCGCACCAGCTAATGTCTACCTCTGATTTTTCCACTGTTTGCGGGGAAATGTTCTGGAAGAGCAGCAGGTTTTGCTATTGATGAGACGATTGATAATTCCATGTTGTCACGTGGCCCGGTGGCTCCACTGCTCCACAGCGGAAGGCCAGAGATGAGCGTGGAATTCCACCCAGCGTTAACCCTTTCTGCCACTTTAGTACACTACATCCAATTGGGCAACTTTTCGTATCCTGCGCTTGTGGGAAAGCTACAGTGCCCTGTAGCCCATAACGTTAATTGTAGGTTGTACATCTTCACCACTGGCCATGTATTGGTTGCTTCATTGAGGACAGTAAAAAGACCTGAGACGTTATAGAAGATTTTGTAGAATTCTGAAGGGAACTCTGGGAGAAGTCTACAAACTTTTCGCCAGAAGCGAGTTAGCCACGCCCAGAGGCGGACTGTGTCGGACAGCTGACCACAGCTTGGTGAGAAGACACCACCCATATTCCAGCAATCCATAACATAGTGTCATTAACAGTAATGGGAGAAATCGGAAACTTGCAGGATGTAGCTACCAGATCATGTTTAAGTTTCTCATTTAAATCTATTACCGATATTAAAAAGCGTTTAGCATATAACTACCAATCACTCGCATAGTCATAACATTTTAGCCTATGTTACCGGAGAACACGAATAAAGGTAGATTTAACTGGATTAGATTAGACTAGATTTACATTACATTTCTGGAGAAAGAACATTCTCTGTTGTAATTTATTTAAGTTAGTCCATGCACATTCCTTGAATCTTAAATTGTCGTAAATTTCAACTCCTAGGTATTTGTAAATTTACCATTTATCTTGGAGAGGGTGACTTCTGTTTTTTTTTTTCTTCCTAAAACCTATGACCATCTCCTTTGTTTAGTTTACATTAATGGTGAGCAAACTGTCCTGGCACCACTGAATAAAACCCTGCGTCTACCTCTCAAAGTCCTCCACTGATGACTTCTCTGATTGTCTTCTGCATATTTAAAATAAGTCTGAGATGGTACAGATGTCTGACATTCATTTGTATACAGAGTGTGTAAAATAGGGGGCAGAACGCACCCTTGTGGAGCTCCTGTATAAATAGTTTTTGGAGATGAAATAGCAGAGTTGAATCTAACTTGCTGATTGCGGTCAGTAAGGAAATTAATAATCCACAAGATAAGTCTGGGGTTTCCTCCAAGATCCACCAGTTTACCCACCATTAGGTGGGGTTGGCTGGTATTGAACGAACTGCTGAAGTGTACAAACACAATTTTGACCAGACTTTGTCTGTTCAAGGTGCTCATAGACATTATTCATCATTGTCAGCAGTGCGTCTTCAACACCTCTTCCTGCACGGTAGGCAAACAGATTTTGGTCCAGGTGAGGTGCAACCTCAGAGAGAAGTGGTTTTAACACAATCTTTTCCAAACACTTCATTAGTATAGAAGTTAGGGCAATTGGGCGCAAGTCATTTAGTTCTTTTTGGGCACTGGCACAATCATATACCTTTTCCACAGGTTAGGGACTGTTCCAGTGTCCACTGACAGCTGGAACGGCCTCTGAAAGTGTCTTGCAGCTAATGCCATCTGGCCGCAAGACACTTTGGGCCTGTGCGGGCATATGAAATTACATATTAAGAGAGAGATTGTCAAGACATATTCAGTAATAATTGTAATAATATTAACAATTTAGTCAAGTTTATATTGTCTTTTTATCCGTCCTATGTTTCATTCTGACGGGTGAATGACACATAGCCCGACTTGCTTTTAAAGTAAAATTATACCGAAATTTACATGTTACATTTGTACAAAATAGCACCTTGTATTTACACGTGAGTTGTTGATCACAATCACATCAAATATCTATTTCTGTCTATAACATAATTCTTTTTTAAGTGATGTTTATCTGACAGTGTTTTATCCGTTCCTGCTCTCTCCTAGTCGTTGAATGCATTTTGTGCCAAAGCAATAAAAAATAATCCACAGTTTAGCCCAAAAATATACTGTTGTTGTGCTTACTGTGTGAAGAGCTTTCGAAATGTGACCACGGTATTAAGAAATGGGTCCTGGCGATTGAAGAAACTGTAAGCCAATCGTGTGGTTGCACTGATGCAAGCCGACAGTTTTAACGTGTGCTGGGGGGGCGCACTAATTTTCAGGAAAAAGACTCAGGATTGTATGACTGCAGTTTTTATGTCCTGGTGACCATTGAAAGTGCAGTTATGGTTCTCTCCCCATTCGTTTAGGTAGAACTTTTCTAATAACTGCCCGGAGGTGTTAGCAAGATGGCTGCCTATAAGAACATTGGCCACACCTCTGTGAAAAATGGTCCATTTTTGTGTTGGAGTCTGACTGCCTTATTAATGCAATAATTTGTATCTTTCTTCACCACCAAACACCTTCACCTCCCCTCTTCCCCCGTTTCTGCCAAGGCAGAATGTACTGTACGTGTGTGTGTGTGTGTCCTCCTTCACCCTGTGTTTGTGTGTCCTTAACCATGTGTGTGGATATATGTTCTTAAATCTGTGTGTGTGTGTGTGTCCGTCCCTAACCTTGTGTGTGTGTGTGTGTGTGTGTGTGCGCGTCTCTCCCCCAGACATGGCTGTGTCTCTGCGGGGCCTGTACTTCGTGGTGACGCTGTTCCTGGGCAGCTTCTTCGGCAGCATCTTCATGCTGGGCCCCTTCCTGCCCCTGATGCTGCTGTCGCCCGCCTGGTACCGCTGGATCACCGACCGCGTCGTGGCCACCTGGCTCACACTGCCCGTGGTGCGTGTGTGTGTGTGTGTGTGTGTGCGTGTGCCCACAACAGGAAGTCCAGCCCAATTAGCCTCCTTCCTGTTGTTACCTTTTCACACACACACACACACACACACACACACACACACAACTCCCTGTTTCAGCTAACTCTGATTTGCGGTGGTCGACCCATGCTGCGTTCTGAGTCACCCGCCCAGTGTTTGGGCCCCTGTATTGTAGCTGATTTTTTTTTTTATTCAAAGTGTAGTTTGTTTATTCAAATGGGTCTGGCAAGAGCACACGTATGCAAATCCTGAATCCTGCATACTGTATCCTGCTGATGTCATTTGTTCCTTCTTCTCCTGATTCATTCTCTCTATCTCTCTCAACCCCTCCCTCTCCTTCTCCCTACTGCTTTTGCAATAACGCTTTTTGGCTTTTACTTTTTTATATTTTATTTAGCCGGACAGCATGTAGCTAGAACGGCTAATTTAAGCAAATATTGCTGACTGACTGACTGATTGACCTATTGTTAAAAAGAACATGCTCTACATTCTAGACAGTAGGTGGTGGTAATGCACCATGTAGACAGTAGGTGGTGGTAATGCACCTCATTCTAGACAGTAGGTGGTGGTAATGCACCATGTAGACAGTAGGTGATGGTAATTCACCGTATTCTAGACAGTAGGTGGCGGCAATGCACTATGTAGACAGTAGGTGGCGGTAATGCACCACATGCAACATCCCCCACAGGAACACAGGAGTATTGCACACTTTTCAAACTCATAGTGCCCAATGTGGTGTTGGCTAATGCCCGCAGTCGGCTGAACTAGGCTTTCCTAGTTTTTACTTGTCTTTAAAGTGTAACTGCACCCCAGCTCTGAGCCTGACCACCCACTACACAACTTTCAAAAATGTGTCTGAGAGGGGGGGACCCCCATTAACATTAACATTTGAATGTAATTACGTTTGAGCGTACTAAGTGTACAGATGAAAACCAGCCAGGTCCTGCGCTGATTGTTTACGGATATGACGTTTAGTTCTGTTTTCAGCACATACAATGTCAATATTAGCACCAGTGTCTCATCACATATCAATCATATTACATGGTTTAGAGCTCAGAAAACACACGTTAGGCTACAGTTACACTGGAATTATCTTTGAGTGAACACTTTCTCTCTCCCCCGCCCCACAGTCCCTGCTGGAGCTGGTGTTCGGCGTGAAGGTGGTGATCACGGGCGACGGCTTCGTCCCCGGTGAGCGCAGCGTCATCATCATGAACCACCGCACGCGCCTGGACTGGATGTTCCTGTGGTGCTGTCTGCTCAGGTACAGCTACCTGCGCATGGAGAAGATCTGCCTCAAGGCCGTCCTCAAGGGGGTGCCCGGCTTTGGTGGGTACACGGCCAGCGCTCGGCTGCTGCGCACGTGTGTGTATGTGTGTGTGTGTACTGTATACATACACACTAGGGGTGCGCAATATTGATTAAATGTGATATTGATCAGGAAAATTGCAATATCGATAATCATTTAGATATTTTTAAAAAGAGTTTATGGGAAAATGCATCAAAATATATTCCCAATTCAACACATTTTTAACTGACTGGTACAACAACAGTAATTCCAAGATACCAAGGAGGCGTTATTTTTGGCCACTAATGTTTCGTCTTCGATATCTATTATGTCATTAACTTCCTCACCCACACATCTTACTTTTCTGTCCAAATCAAACACAACTAAGCCACACAGCCAACTGACGCATCTTTCCATTATTACAGTTGTTTTTTTATTATTATAGTATTGCATACTTCCTGCAAAATCTTTTATATGATATTGTGCAACGTGATATTGCGAAAACGATACTGAGTCGATATATTGTGCACCCCTAATACACACACGCGCACACACACATATGCGTGCGCGTGCACACACACCACAGACACTACTTCTCTGTTAAGTGATTATCTTAAAGTGGGGGTGTGAAAGTATATAAAAAACATCCCGTATTGGGAGTGAAATATAAGCTGTGTCGTCTCCAGGCCCTTGATGAAGAACTACCTTGCTTTGCCGACGCCATGTTGCCTGCGTGAGCCTCCGGGGCACCTTTTCATAGTTCTGCCCCCAGTGGCTAAAAATATAAAAAAACATGAATTATTTATGGATATTGGAGCCAGTTTAACAACGGAAGAATGATATGGAAACGGCAGAATAGATTAATAAAGGAGAAGCCATTTTTTTCCTCTTGGTATTTTCACTTGTTTAGACAGCAGTTTCCATTCCTTAAAGGCAGAGTCAGCGATTGTAATCTGATACACTTTCCGTCACAGTCAGCGAACATCTCTTCATGTTCTGTGTGTGAGTGTGTGTGTGCTGAAAACATAAACAGGTGTTTCTACGTAGCCCTGGCTCTAAATGGTAACACAAACTAAAGTGGTGCAGACCGCACCACACAACACTGGTGGTGTGTGTGTGTGTGTGTGAGGGAGGGGGGGGGGGGTGCGGTGGCAGCCTGTCTGACATGGAAAGCCTTGGCCTGTGCTCCCCATCCCTCCCTCCCTCCCCCACTCCCTCCCCTTTGTCTTTCTACCACCCCCCCCTCTCTCCCCATATCCCCTCCTCCCTCCATTCCTCCCACCCTGCCCCCCCATCTCTTCTCTCTGTCTCTCCCCTCACCCTCGTACACCCCCCCCCCCTCCTTTGTTTCTCTCTTTCTCCCGCCCCTCTCTTACCTCTCTCCCTTCCTTCTCTCTCCCCCCCCCCCCCTTCCCCCCCTCCCAGGCTGGGCCATGCAGGTGGCCTGCTTCGTGTTCATCCAGCGGCGCTGGGAGGAGGACAAGCTGCACCTGGAGAACATGCTGGAGTACTTCTGCGACATCAGGGAGCCCCTGCAGCTGCTGCTGTTCCCCGAGGGCACCGACCTCACCGGTGAGTCCCAGCGGCAGCCTCTTGGTGCTGTGAGGTGAATCACATGAGATGAACGTGCAGGTGCCAAACCCTGCAGTTCCTCGAATGGCCACTTGAGGCTGGCTGCAAAAGGGACTCCGATGTTTAAAATGTCCGACTTTACAGCAAAACACAGCCTGGTTTTAAAAAGCTTCGATAGCTAATCTCCTCTTCTTGAGAAAAGCTATGGGTGACGTCACGGAGGGTCCGTCCATTTATATATATGGTCTGTGGTCAAGAGGAGCCCCAAACACAATCTGGTCACACTCACTCCAGCTGCCACCTGTCTTTTTGCCATGTTCACCAAAGACAGGCCCCATATCTTTCCACTGTTAAAACGTTGTCGTTTTGGACAGACTTTCTTTGACATGCAAATCTGTTTCAGTTCTAACGGAACGCCTTAACTTCCTTGATTATGGGTGGCATGATAGGTCAGAACCGATTGTTTACACTACAGAAATGACGTTGCTATGATGGAAACAAATATGACGATGTGACATTTCTTCAGACAAGACAACCAATAACGTCTCGCAACATTTTTATTTTTTAATAGTAATTAAAACTGGCCAGTGCATTTTGATGTGTCATGTAATACCTGTGCAGAATTGGTGTTTAACCCTAACGATGCACCTTGTGAAATTCTGGGCCTTTACTGATAACATTTTGTCCGACAGCCGATCGGACAGACATTTTGTCCGATACTGGTGAAATACTCCCACATGGCCGACGTTGTCTTTCACTTTTATTTGAACACAATGTGCACGGCACCCGTTTCCCGCCACATCTAGCCACAGGTGTGTCTAGCTGTTATGGGCGGTACCTTTTGGATTGCCTTCCATTTAGCCAGCACAACATTGATGCAACACAACAGATACACATCAGACACTGCGATTGCAGTCAACAAGGGCGATGTCTTCTGCCGATAACGACGTGCGACCAATATACACGACTTTTTGCTAATACGTGTTTATTTTCCAATGAAATTAGCACTATCCTCTTAAGAGATCAAAATAGATCATGTTTGTGCTGGCCTCGGACACCATTTAGAAGTGATAAGGCGTAGCCAAATCCCTGCACATGCACGGCGCACACACTTCACTCGTACACACGTGCGCTGATGTTTCAGTCGTAGGAGCAGAGACACTGTTACCCAAAGCCCTTTGAGGTCAGAGCTATAAGCCAATCAATGTCTCTGCGTGGCTCCAAGCAAGGAGAGCTTAACTTGACTCCGGCTGCCATGACGTCACACCATAGTCGAGCAGGAGTGAGGTGACATGTTGTGAATCCCGGTAGCCAACAGCTTGGTGTGTGTGTATGTGTGCGCGCGTGCGTGTTGGCATTTGCATGTATTGAATTCTGTTAAAGTTCTGGGCTTAACGTGACCTGAGAGGGAACCAGGGACCACTATACTATGCAGGCCCCATTTGCTTTCTTCCGTCTCATACAGTTAGGTTTGTGGCGTTTGAATCACTAGCCTAGTGTGGCCTAGTCTCAGCCTCTTCTGTCCACAACCTGGTCACATAAGCAGCACATAAGCATCTTGCTCGACAACACAGATTTAAATTTGACATTGTTATTATATACTATATTGTATACGTAATTCTGACATGATGCTAGTGTAGTGCTTTAGTCTTTCTGTTTATTTTAAACAGTTATCATAAGCTACTTTTTTTAACCGATGTACAAGACCAGCCATCAGCCAGACTTGTGTCATTAAGTTTCCCCAGAATTCCTCAGTAATACAGTATGATTTGGTGATTGAGTTATGTAGTTGGTCATCATGCATGTCAATCAAAATACATTTACTCTCAAGTGGGAGGGTCTTGACGCAGCAAAGCCTGTCCCAGTCTTGTGCACGCAGCTCTGCAAGACTCTGTGTAACCAGACAAAAAATTAACTTTGTGGTAATTAATTTTGAAACTATTGGCGCAGCCTTTAAACATCTTGCATTGCTTCAGCTGTTTATATTGCTTCATCTAGCTCTACAGCGGCCGTCATTGTTCATTAACGAAAATGCTTGGCATCATCGCACTTTCAGCCACCGCTACTGGTCAACGATTGGTCCACCATCCTCGATTAAAGTGTAACTGCACCCCAGCCCTGAGCCTGACTCCACTCACTACGCAACTTTGAAAAATGCATCAAGGAGCTAAGTGAGGGGAGGGGCTGAGAAGGGGACCCCATTAACGTTTGATTTTGATGACCTATGAGCGCAAGGGTGTAGGAGTGACTTCAGCATTGGGGGGGGACGCAATTTGGGGGGACATTTTGAGGGTTAAACATTAAGTGTCCTGCATCTAGTGTAGGCCTAATTGTATGCACCCATTTGTGCCTGTGTGTGTGTGTGTGTGTGTGTGTGTGGGAGATGCTATTCGACTGGAGATGCTATTTAGTCAAACATTATAAACGACTAATAGGCCTAGTCAGTTGCGGTTTCCTTTTCACAGACTTGCCGAAGAAATTAATGTTTTACGTTCTGCCATGCTCGGGAAAGGGAAGTTTGGGGTCCCTTACTGAAGCTGCTGCCCCCGCGACCCGACTCCGGATAAGCGGGAGAAGATGGATGGATGGATGGTTCTGCCATGAGACTATATATAGGCAAGTAGGCTATAGCCTACAATCACAAAAACAGTTCCTGGTAAATCTTAAATTAATTGGGCCTGTTTCATAGCAAGACTGGCGCATTTTGCCGGTAACTCATTTGCACTTTCAAAATAAAAGTTTGACATTCTGTGTACTTGTATGTATTTCTCCCTCATGGGAAACATGTTGGGTGGGACAAATCCAACATTTTCCAGTATTGGGGGGGGGCAGCTCAAAAAACACATTTAGGGTGCAGTTGGACTTTAAAGTGAACAGGGTTTCCAGATTATAATCTCAGCAAACAGTCACCTGAGAGCAATAGTCTGTCAGACCCATGCTAATCGCCCTAGTCACATAGGTATAGATATAGATATACATAGAATAGAGATATCTGTCGGACTGGTTCTCAGAACAGATCGTAAGCAGCACACTCATGTGATATGGCACCTGTCTGTGTCTCGGTCATGGGGGTGTCCTGTAGCTCTCTCGTCACGGTCGGTGGAATGGAGCTCGACCAGGGAGCTCGCTGCGTGGCAGAAGGATAGAAGGGCGAGCCCTGATGTCCCCTTGCTGATCATCACAGGATCACTAGCCCATTAAATAAATCTGTCATATATTCCAGTTAACTATTAGAAGCTTTCATTAGTTTTTGTATTCAGTAATATTTGGATATTTCCTGGGGTTTTTCGTTATTTCTTTGTTTCTTATTCCAACATGCACGAGATATACAGTACACACAATTGCTCCAGTGGTTGTGAGCAGAGTTAAATAATAAATAAATGAGCAGCTGTGGGAGATACAGAGGCTACTGCTAAACTCTATGTATTCATCATGGCTCAACACAATAGGGCTGCCGTAGTGATTTTGTCCTGCAACTCTGGCTGAAGTAGCCAATCATCATTTGTCATGATATGACATATGAGTTATTATGGTGGTGCTCATGTTCCTACAACAAGCCTCTAAGAAATGTTTGTTACATAAACAGACATCTGTGTTTATTAGTAAGTATAATGTGTCACTAGAAGATGATCCAAAACAAAATCTCGATTTAATCATGATTTTAATCATCCTTTTCAATTACAAAGTATAAATAGAACCAGTTAGTAGTTAATCCTAACTATAACAATCAGCTGAGTAACATAAAGATTTTCACGGCCGTAATTACAAAAAAAAAAAAAAAAATTTAATATAGCAATATAACATTATTTTTCAGAACAGAATTGGAACTTCACTTTTATTAGAGTTATATTCTCAGTAAACATCTCCTTATGAAATTGTATTATCGTGAGGATATCTGCCAGAGTGTGAGAATAATGGACTGCTTGACACAATGTCTGGTCATAAACAGGGTCCACAACAACAGTTTAAGTTTGTAATGTTTTCTAAAGTAGCAAAGTGTATGTTATGTGGCACAATGCTTGACACTCCATCCATACAGATAAAATGTGGCCTGACATATTTTGATCAAATATTTGTCATTGCCTTCATACATACATACACGAATACGTACAATATGGCTTGTTTGAACATTTGCCTTGCACAACGGTTGTATCCTCCTGCTTGGCGTAGACCTCTGGCTAATTTTGAATCTATTGGACAGCGCTGACCCAATCGGCGTCGCTACAATTGATTTGATGGCCTCAGCAACACTCTTGACTTGAACGTCATCTCACTAACCCACGCTGATAGTGTGGCTGTGCGTACACTAACGTGGTCAGGGTTTCCAGACTGTAACCTCAGCTAAATAAATTGAGCTGAGAGCGTAGTCGGGCGGAGCCAGGCTAGTATTTTGTTGCTAATGAGACAGAACTTTGAGTTAAAACTAGTCAGCGGTTTTGTGTTTCTTTCTTTCTTGCAGAAAACACGAGAGCGAGGAGTGATGAATTTGCTGTCAAGAACGGCCTGCCTAAATACGAGTATGTGCTGCATCCCCGCACCACCGGCTTCACCTTCATCGTGGACAAGCTGCGAAAAGGTCAGGCCTCGCCCCATGGTCTCCTCCGAACAGGAGCCATGACCTTCTGTTGGAGCAGTCATTTATTTTATTTCATTTATTTATTTATTTTTAATAATCACTCTCATCGCCACAAAACAACAGTTAGGTTCGGGCTGTCACGTGCCACTGCAATCCCCATCTTTTATTTGATCTCCCAGAAGATAAATGCAACCACAACGCCCGTCGGCATCATGGAAATTCTTTCTCAGCAGCGCTCACAAAGGCCCAGATAATGACGCGCCGCTCCCGACCATCCCAGGTCTTCCCATGACGGCACTGTTTGTTGTGGACGGTGGTGTGTGTGTGTGGGTGGGGGGGGGGGGGGGGGGTTTTACC
>JAODUK010002345.1:0-12165 GCA_027564635.1 Typhlichthys eigenmanni | reverse complement strand
TACACGTGTGTGTGTGTATACACATATATATATACACATATATATGTGTATACACACACACGTGTATATACATATATACATACACACACATATATACATATATACATACACACACATATATACATATATACATATATACACACACACATACATATATATATACACATATACACACACATATATATATACACATATACACACACATACATATATATATACACACACACATACATACATATATACACATGTATACATACATACATATATACACATATATACATACATACACACACACATACACATTTATTTTTTAATTCTTGACTGTAGCAGCGGCAGGCAAATAAAACTTCACTTTTGAGAAGTCAATAGCTAAATCAGCATTGGGCCTACAGGGCCAATGTGATTGCCAACATTTGGCGAGCATATTAAGTAGTCAGCATCAAGACCATCAAGCAGGCAGCGGTGAAGACGGGCTGAGATCTGAGAGCCAGCCAGAAGCAGGGAAGCAGTAATTACAATTTGACAAGCGCCACTTACAAGGCATCGAACCATGAGCACCAATGAAAAATGAGTTAAGTTGGCACTAAATTGGTTAAGAGAGGCAGGGAGACAAAACAAAACACATACTGGCAAATGCACGTACACACATACACACACACACACACACACACACACACACACACGTGAACACGCAGAAAACACACTGTGCTCTCTAAGCATGCGTTCCAAAAGAGACATTATCGGCACAGAGGGAAACCGGCAGCCCAACATAGAAACAGTAGACTGGTGTACACACAGCCGGTTTATTAAATAATGAACATATGTGGTGCGTTGCCCTTGGCAAGGCTGGAAAACTTGTGTGCGCGCGTGTACGTGGGCTATGGTTTCAGTTCAGTGAATAAACACCTGCTTTGAGATGATCACCTAGTTATTAGCCTCATAATTAGCAGAATTAGGTTTATTAGAGAGAAAACCTTGAACCGCCGCTGTTCCAAAACATGGCCACGCCCTGAAACACACATCACACACACCATCTATCACACTAAACATGCTAACGCACGCGGATATTTTTCACGTAACTTAATTTGACCGACTACGGTGTTCTGCGGGGAAGACATTTATAGCATCCGGGTGGGCTGCTATATCCTCGGAGAGGCACAAACATGATTACACACACACGCGCGCGCACAATAATAATGGGCCTAATAAAACACAAGCCACTGACGCTTTAAATAACCATACAAATACCTTTCCTCTCTCACACACACACACTACATGTAGACTAAAGAATTAACAACACTGCGTAGGTGTGTGTGGCTAACTTATCCAGCTGATTAATGTACATCAAGCCGTGACCTTACAAGAAGGAGGCGGAGATAAATAACACACACGCACTTCCTTTTGCGTGTGTGTGCAGTGTTTTCAAACTCCGTATGGCGTCAGCTTTCCCCGTCAGACATGTCGTCAGGGTGTGCGTTTGTGCGTTGCTTCAACGACAAACACACGTAGCGAGCGCCGATGCATTGTGTTAACCACACAACCGGAACACACACACACACAGCACGCGACACAAACTTAGCATCAGATAGCGGGGTGGGTGGGTGGGTGTGTGTGTGTGTGTGCGCACGCGCGCTCGCTCGCTCGCTCGCGTGTGCACGAGTACGCAAAGATAAAAGGAATTCTTTAACCTTCTGTGGGATGCTTTGTATAGTAGCTCCCAAGGCACACTTTAAGAAAAGTCAAAGCTTACAGTAGCAACCACAATCTGATTTCACTGTTACGCGACCAGATATCGCTAGAACAACTTGTGCCGTGCGATAGTGTAACGCACCCACTAAACCAGACATTGAAGTTGCAGACAGTGTAACAGATTGAGTGGTCACTGTATTACAAGGTCTGACAGGCTAATCGATGATCTACACCAGCACGGGAAAAGGTCACTGGGTAGTGTGCACGTGCTCGAACGCACACACAGTTGACTATACCGCAAGACCAAAGCACGCGCGCACACACACGCAGCGAGATGTGCGCGCGAACACGCGTGTGTACGTGTCTGTGTGTGGGGGGATAGGGGTGCTTCGTCCTAAGCGCTCGTAGCACTGATGAATGTGCGCTGGCCTATAGCTCTGAATGGCTTGTGACAGTGACAGATCGCAGGTACTTAGAGGCAGCGAGAGCCAGAGAGAGAGAGAGAGAGAGGGTGTTAAGAGACGGCTCAGAACAGGAACAAGACAGAGGGTGAAATATCAAAGATTGACCGATGGAGGAGAACTATAATAGCCGGTGCATGCCGTGGACGTGGGGGGGGGCAGCATGAAACAAGTTGTGTTGAGTAACAACAGTACAACAACACAAACCAAGAGCTTACAGGACAGTAGGATGAATTGATAGGCAGCATTCCCACCAGCCAAACCCAACCGTCTGAAAAGGGGAGGAAGACAGTCTTGCGTGCTGCTAGGCTTATATTTTGCTCTCAGGCCCCAACATTATACATGTTTAAAATAGGTGGCTGGTGTTGGCAACGAGAGGCAGGCTTAAGGCCTTTTCGGGGGGTTTATTTTTTTGCGACACGTCAACGCCCGATGACACCGTCTCCTGTGTCATTAAAGTGGTAACAAACACGAGGTCCCGGGGACAGAAATAGCCAGGGGGCTAAACAGTGAGCCTCTGCAAAACAACCAGCCGAACCGTGGTGCATCCCGGGTCATGAAAATTCCAGAGGCAGTTTGGCCAACATGGTGCCACTGACAACAGTGTGTGTGCGCGCGTCTGCACGTGCGTGTGTGTGTACACACGTTCAAGAGGAGGAGGAGAAGCAACCATCAAATCAATCGGCCGAATCGATGACGCTGGTTTGTTCAAGGGCGACGTCGTGTCACATTAGCCTTTTCCAGTATATCTCGTCAATTCAAGCTAACGCTAAGACCCGCTAGGCTGAGACAAAAGACTGAATAATGGGTTTGGTGGAGAAAATCTATTATTTCGACTGATCTGCACACATTTACGTAGAGTTCCCCCCCATAGTTTCAGTTAAGGAACAACATGTGATCCGTGTCCTAAGTCACAGAAAAAAACATTGCACATTTAATTATCCATAAATATTATCTACTTCCCCTGTAATTACTTTTAGCAAAGTCCTTATAGGCAAGTCTTGCCACTCGGTAGCCATCTTTGAACGCCCGGACATTAGGAAGCACTCAATGGCATAAATAGGGAGAGAGCCATAACCACACTTTCAGTGATTATTTGGACATAATAACTGCACATATACGATCGTCAGTCAAATCTGACAAAAACATCTTCAAACTTTGTGATTTTGCCCAAAAATAAGGCAGTTTATATTCGGTTTATAATTCTACTACGCATGTGCAAGTTTTCACGACAAGAACTTCATTAACAGTCGTTGCCGGCTAAAACAATAACAATCTGTTTAGCAACACACAACAGAATAGTCTGGTTCAGAAAATGCACCTTGTAGAGCCAGCTTGCTAACACAATGGATATGCTTTTCTAGCGTTAGTAACATAGAAAAACTATTTATTTTCATCAGATATCTTAATTACACTAGTATTATGCTTATGACACATAAATAGATATTGACAAAGTACTTACAAAAAGAAAAATCGCAACTTTCGCCATCTGTAACGGTAGCCAAAGCAGGAACAAATGCAAAAACACGTAGACCAGCCAAGTTTGTGTGCCTTTTTATGGGTGTGCCTTCTATACTGATAGGCCATACATTAATAGTGAATTAATTGGTTATTAAAAATAATAATAAAGTTTGTAATTATTTCAAATGTAAAATTGTATTGTATTTTAACATCAACTAGCTGAGAAGGTTTGCTTTTAGGGGAAATTGTGTCTGATATTATTGGAACAACCAGATATTGGTTTTCCTCGAACCAAACCACAAAGCAGTGCTCCTTTTTTCATATACTTTAATATACTAGTCCACTTTATGTTCATATATTTTAATATGCTAGTCCCAACTTCATTGGGAAGATAACCCATCTCACAGTTTTTAAGCACATCTGTCGCTAAGAACCACAGTGCTAGTAAGGCAAAACAAGTGCTTCTTTTTCAAACGTGTCTGCTGAGATGTTGCCATTTCTTTCCCTCTGAACTTAATCCGGCACAAGGATTCCATGTAATCTGATCCATCTCTCTTTTTCTCTCTCTCTCTCACAAACAGGTTTCATCAAATTGATCGCTGATATATCCACACACACACAACACTGCTCTTATTACTGTATATAAGTGTTAAGAAACTGCCTCCCCCGCCTGTGTAACAAAGTGAACCCTACAGCAAGCTACATGCACACAGCAATATGGACGCCGTGGACATGTCACACACAAACGGGCCTGAAGGCGCTCAAACCCACATGGGTTCACATAATGAGCACACAGACATGTGTGCGCCCACATACATGCCAGAATGCACCCACAAGTTCTTATTCAAACTCGCTTTGATATTAAAGAGAAAGGGCTTGAGCCATCCTTTCATTATTCATGCATTCAGAGCGGTTCCCTCTCCTACTCTCGCTTCACAGTTTAGGACGTTTGGATTTTGGCGACACCTAATGGACGTATTTAGTAACTGCCCAGTTATAACAGGTGCCAGAGTAGAACATCCACCAGGAGTCCAAAAGAAAATATTTGATTGTTGTGCTACAGAATCGCAACCAGCCATAAATAGCGGGAACATAAGGTTTCACACTATAAAGAAATAACTGAAGATTATTACCGATATCTTTCTACAGGAAAAGAGAGCTGTCGAGTTACAGATGGGAGAAGCTGAGCCATTCCAGGAAAAGTAGGACTTGAATGAACCAGATGATTACAATTACTGTAAGCGGGCCTCTCTGCATCTCTCTGTATTGCAGCCCAGCTCTTCTTTCCCCTGGCTACTTCCGTCATCCTTATCCTTCCCCTCCGAGGCACTGACAGAAATAAAATAATACCGCACTGACAGACAGCGTAAGGGGGGAGGAGGAGGGGGGAGGAGGAGGGGTTGACAGGTGGAGAGGTCTGAGAGGTACAGATGGTGGAGAGGAGACGGGTTAGCAGGGAAGGAGGAGGAGGCAGATGGAGGGGGATGGAAGACGGAGGCGCTGCCTGTAGCCTCGTCCATGAGCGCAGATGGGGGTGGTGTGTGTGAGTGTGTGTGTGGCAAAAAAAAAAATCAACGCATCTTATCGCTTTGGAGCGAGCAAAGGAGAGAGAGAGAGAGAGAGAGAGAATGAGACAGCAAAGTCAGGACAAGAGAACAGGGAATGAGGTTTGTTTGTTACGCACATCTTGCCAGTCCTCCATGTACACACACACACAGGGTGAAAACATCTCGTTGATCCAACACGTGCAGGTTCATAGGTATGATATTCCCTTTTATCTGTGCCACACAGGTGCGCACAAAATGTGTATGTTGCCATGGCAACCTAGGTTCCATATTGTTGTAGTAATCCTAAAATGAGAATGAGTGGCGCGCAAGTTTTAAAATGTTTTTGAAAAAAGTCGGGATCATTAGGTGTGACTTTCAAGAGCGTTTCGGGAGTTCTAGAAAAAGGTTCGGTAACAATACCAGAGTACAGAAGGGAATAAAAGAAAGAGGCCTTCCAGGTGGACAGACAGCAAGGTGTTAGCCAATATGACAAAAAAAATTATAATTTTGTATTACAATTTTTTCGCTAGAACATGACCAGTCGTCATGGCAACCACAGCTGTCACAGTTAGACAAGGGGAATGCTGAGTGATACACAAACACACACACACACACACTATTCCTGTAGAAATGATATCACGAGGTGTCAATGTCACCAATCGATATCTTGACATATACACACACAGGTTCACGAAACAACACATTTAGCAACGACAAAGAACGAGGCGTTCTCTTCCACTACTCATCCTGTCTGAAGGTTTCTTCCAACCAGCAAGCCCACTCTCTGCCCTGCCATCTTCACTCACCCGCCCCATCACTGCCTCATATATGAGCCCGTAATGTTTTACAAGCGTCTCTTTCTCTCTATTACTGTACAAGCCGCTGCACTGTCTCCGTCCAGCACACGCCTTCACCGCCACCACACGACTGACAGAAGTGCCACGCGTTACAAATGCTGACCCAGTGCAGGTGCTGCAATTGTTCATTGACCTTTCAGATTAGGAGTAAGTGTCTTTGGAGGAGAGCGGACACAGACTGTGACTCAGGGCATTTACATAAGTTAGCCATGGCAATTAGGGGAGCTAAGACTACTCAAATGACTGCTAATTAGCCGTCAGTTGAAACAAAGCCTTGGAGCTGAAACGGTTCTCTAGAAAATTTAAATTTTTATAGTAACCCTGTCATTGGCATAACATTTTTAATGGGAAAAACTAGTGACGAGCAGAAACGTCACAACGTTCTTCTGAATCAGCGAAACAAAATATTAACTAACCCCTTTGTACGTCCAATCACGCCCCAGCCAATCACAACCACCAGCGCCTGAATGATCGCCCCCCCCCCCCCCCCCAACGCACCTCTCTTGCTGACCTTTCGGCCCAATCGCGTTTCTTCTTTCCCCTTCCCGGCATCAGTGTTTTACAAAGAGCTCTACAAATAGTGCTCTCCACTGTTTCTTCATTTCTGTACCAAAGTGCGACCTGTCGGCAGCTAATGGGAGCGTAATGACCTAGTTGTCTGTGAATTAACGACAACAGGGAGATGACAAAACTCACTGTTGCTCAACTTACCTCACGACACAAGTCGGTTAAAACGTCCTCACAGTTAGTTACCCAACTTGGAAAGTCACGAAGAGCTCAATAAATAGGTCGCGTCAGAAACCGACAACTTAAAATAAGCAGTTATTTAAACCGAGAAACATTTTAGGTTTTTTTTTGCTGAAGGTCCATTTGAGGTCCTTGAGGTCAGAACACACTGACATCCCTTACGAATATGCCACCACTCCAAACGCCCAATTCAGGCCAAATGCTATTTTCCCTCTCCTCTCCGCACAGTTTAGCAGCCACCTCCTCCTCTCTATTCCCCCCTGACCCTAACCATGCCAGCGTTCTCCACGCAGAAATAAAGAGGGGCCAGAATTGAGTTTTCTAGTTCACACAGCTGTACAGGAGTGTCTAACCACAACATAACTCCGAACATAGAAAACTCACAGAACTAGCCTGTCGCAAAACACACCGCCTACCTCCATGCGTTCAATTAAAAGCGGCGATCTGTATTTTCCCCTCGTTACCTAAAACGCACCGTGCAGGTCTTGTAACCTAATCAGATGCACTGCGCGTAACGCGGTGAAATGTCACCATTGTCCTTATACAGTAAATACCATGACGTTGTGTGACCATTTTGCTGACCCCTTCCCTCGCAGCTTGTGCTAACTGATTTGGCTGCAGTCTGCGACGCACGCACGCACACACATCTGACACTACCTAAGAGGGGAGGGAATTGTGCGTGGAGACAGACCAAAGGGAAAACATATTTGCCCATACTCCACTTGCATTACCTTGCACTGTACCACGAGGCAGCATAACCGGCGTGCATCACTTGTATCGTGTATGCCGGTCTTACCATCCGAGGCATGCTCTTGTGCACACCCAAGTTTACGTTTCTGGACGAGAGAGAGTAAATCTTCCATTTAATTTCAAGTCTGTAAGCCAGGGCTATTCAACTCTGGTCCTGGAGGGCCGCACCCTGCATGTTTTAGATCTCTCCCTGCTCAAACACACCTGATTCAAGGTGGTTAGAAGCCTGATAACGACCCGTTCATTTGAATCAGGTGTGTTGGAGCAGGGAGACATCTAAAACATGCAGGCCCTCCAGGACCGGAGTTGAATAGCCCTGCTGTGAGCTGTTGGAGCAAATCCTCACATTCAGTCTGTGTGTCGGTGTCTGTTGAGGTGCGTGCCGTTCATTTAACCTAGAAGAAGAAATAATCAGTAACCCTTTATTCCCCGCACCAATTTTATTCCCCCTTTAGGCAAACACTTAAGACGGCCTTCTGCATTTGTCACGTGAGCCAGTATTACCATGGCGGCAGGACTGCATTTCTGAGCACCTGTGCAGCATATCTTGGGTTACCCTCCAAAAAAGGAATGAAACCATACAGTTCTCTCTCTAATTATTTTTAGATATATATTATATCCCTCTCCTCTTTCCTTACAACTCCTCCATTCCTCATTGTGCAGTATGCCTGCCTCACACGCACACACACACACACACATGCACACACACAGAGCCATGAATCCATGACAACGGCGGGTGTCAAAGCGAAAGGCCAGTCAACTTCGGAGTCATGAGAAAAAAAAATGCATTAAACAACAAATTACAATCCCATTAAATATTAAGAGTTATTGTACGCTTTATTAGATAAGTTGCGTTCAAATTGTAGCCTCCCCATGGCTCAATAAAGTCTAAGTGAACTGACTCTGGGAGAAAAGGTGTGCATTACCAAGCACAGTGAGAAGATCTGCGGCTCGCAATGTGGGGATTTACATGCCAAAAGGTCCTTGAACGTGAACAAGAGGCAACACTTTGCCGGAAAGCAGAAAAGAAAGGGCAGTAGACAGATGATAGGGGGATGGGGGGGGGAGATGGAGACAGGGGTTTGTATCCAAATAGAATGAGAAGGAAAGTGACAGGGAACTAGACAAGCAGAAAACAGGTCTAAATGAAAAGGAAATGCTTCAAAAAAAGGGCAGAAAACCGGAGGGGTAATGCACACACAAGTTTACGTGCGTGCGCACACAGATTTTTCGAACGCCGGGTTTTTCCAGGCGGCATGTTACGATCTGCTTTTAGGGAGAGTGAAAAGTGCTGGTTGGTTTGGGAATCCAAAGATACGGCAACGCACAAGCTGTGCTTGCAGCCTGGGAGCAGTAATACTGTTTACAGTACACAGACCACCTATGAGAAACACACATCAATCAGAGCCAATGTGTGTGCGCGCTTTCCGTGTTTGCTAGTGCAATGTGCGAGCGTCAGGGAGTGTGTGTGTGTGTGTGCGTGTGTCTAACGCAGACGTGACTGGTCGGGGAGAGAGCGTGTCATCTCGTCGCTCTCTGTCACCATGGCGATTGACGTCGGAACTAATTTCATGTTCAACACCCTGGCGGACACGCGCCAGCTCAGCGCCCAGGCACATTAGTACGCACATGCCAGACAGAGCAGGCATACATGTGCACGCACATACACACACACCGCTTGCAATGGAAAAACAGGCAGGCAGCTGGTGTTATCTTGTTGAGAGAGGTGTCGGCCATAGCCGCTTTTAGACAACAGAGCGGCGCTCATGGCGGGCGCCGCGTGTTTGTCCAGTGTATTGTCTGCACTCATATCGGACGTAACACTGCACGTCTTAGGAGGCCACGGGAAAGAGTTAAAAACAAAACAAGAATAATAAAGCAGGCTGATATGTACACAGAGGTGCGACATAAAGGTCCCAACCTGACAGCTGTTAGATAACTGCCAGAAACACGAAAACGAGCTGCGTATAGAAGTCTCACGCGCAGCTTCTACACAGTGCGCACAAGAACATTCAGTCACACACAAGCCAAGCATTTCACCAAATCATTCTAAACGTGCACACACACTTCTAAGCTCTAAAATCCTTGTGTCGGTCTGTTCGCAGGCTTACAGTAGCAAATTAGATTTTTTTTTTTTTTTTTTTTTTTAATTGAAGTCGACCACCCTCTCTCATGTTCCAGGCAAGCGCAGAGAAGCCAAACTCCAGTTGATCGTCTCCGACGTTAAAGTTGTGCCAGTCAAAGCAGTCTAAATGCTTGTTCCCAACTATAGGAACTACAGATATGAAAGGTAACTGCAAACTGCCATTTTACATTATTAGACAGCCAGGTGGATACATTGTCATGCAGGTCTTCTCACACAGACCTGCTTATCTTTGCCCGCACGTGTCAATACAAATGTTAAACAAATGACATAGATCGTTACAGTACCCGAAGCCATCTTTGCCAAGCCAAACGTGCACATGGAAGCGTTTATAGCGGCCATTACTAACTAAGCTAACAGCAAATCAATAGAGCGCTAACCGCTACTCTCGTTCGGGCTGGTGTATGGTTTATGCGCTACGTGTTTTGGTGCAGGAGTTCATACCACCTGAGGGAAAGTGCTAAATTCATTGTGCTTTTCATTCCATCGAGGTCCTGTTTATTGCTGCCAACTGCAAGTGCAATGCCCTCTGGGAAAAATAAAATTACGCTATACTAAGTGAATGCTGTCTTTTAAGAGTAACAAACAAAGTAATAAATAAACCTAATGTTCTCAATGAGCGTTATAAAAAGTAAAGATTCCCGGAAAAATCAACAAGGAAGCCTCAAATTGGTAGTATGTTGTAAGGCATACAAGTAAAATTCTACCTTTTATCAAAGTTGTATCCAAAATGTTCCCTTTGGTTAATACTGATAGACATACTCTAGTATGATATTTACATGTTAAAATAGCTTCATAAATGAGCAGGCTCTACAGAAAGAAAATACATAACGAAATATAACCTGTACACATCGATATTGAAAACAATGCCATCAGGCAATAAAGAATTATCACAGGGGTCAAATAATCAAATACCAAACACGAAGCGTCAGATTTCGTTGCCAGTGGCCACTGCAAAGTTTCAATCGCAATTCCACAGAAGACTGTGTAAATACTCGCCAAGTGACGGCGCCCGCGGTGACGTCTAAGACGGTTGGTTTGAAAGGCTCCAACAGAGGCTCCTGTAATGGGGCCGGTAGGATGTGAAACAACGGTGCCGTGCACAGGGAAGACAGAACAGATGCCCGGGCCTTCCCTTAAAGAAGGCAGAAGAATGTGTGTGTGTGTGTGTGTGTGCGTGCGTGCGTTGTGTGTTGATAGGGAGACTATGCGTGGGAGGCATTTTGTGTCAAAGGCCACGTACGTGTGCCTGTCAGAGCTGGGGAGATACAATAGCAAGCTAATGCCTGGAAACCCTACGCCATTTTATTCCTACAATACAGTGCTGATTAAAAGCAGGCCGTGGAGGAGCTGAGTGCTGAATGCACCTGCAACCCCAAACAGCAGCTCCGTTTATCTGGCCTGGGCCACATGTGCCCGTAGGAACAGATGAACTGGCACTACAGACGCTTTTCTGCAACGCACACTTGGAATATATCTGTTTCACTTACACTAGCGCAGGATTAGGACTCAGAAGGCATTAAAAACATATTAAACTGGTTTCTCTCGTCATCCCCACGCAAACACCACACAGTCTAAGCAAGCGAATTTAATGCCGGTGTTCCTCCGAGAGCTGAGCTCCGCTCTAACTTTAGGCACATCACCGCCGGGACATGGCCAGGAGAGTCTCTTCCTAGGCAGGGGAGAGAGAGCGCGAGGGTGAAATAGAGCAGGAAGGACGAGCACAAACTAAAAAGAAAGAAAAAAACCGCTACAGGTTTACAAAGCTGCTCGTGCGTACGCGCGCATGTGTGCGATTTACACCGGCACCCGTTATCTACGCATTGTCAGAAACCACGGTCTCTCCTGTTCTCTAAATGATAATATGCAGAGGACATGACTTTATCACCGCTTGTCAGCACGCGCGCACACACATTTCTGGTTGGTCAGTTTAAGCCAACAGGCTGCAAGATGTCATGGACAGATTACTGTAGGCGCTAGAACAGTACTGATACAGGAACCAAGGTCACAGCTCAACATCCCTGCCCCTCTCGGCCATAAAAGCATTTGACTGGCAAAGTCAGAGAGGTCGTCGCCATAGTAAATCACCTCACCGTTTAGAACCATTTGGTCTGCCTCTAGGCCATAAACGGCCATCAGTTGTTTGAGGTACACTACAAGGTAAGCCAATTTTGCACTACAGTTAGGTACTGTTATGAAATGTTATAAATGCACTAAAAATATAGAAAACGTTAGAAAACAGATGCTGTAACGAATAGCTTTCCCGTTGGAGAATTGGTTGATTTGCATCCAGCCTGGTGTTCACGGATAGTGGATGTTCTGGTAAGCAAAACCCCAAGTCAAATATTTCTACGCCGTCATGAACCCTTTGAAAATGTCAAATTTCCTGCCGTTGCTTTGTTTATGTCCATCTTGCAGCGCAAACCACCTTTCTGTTTCCATCCATCCATCCATCCATCCATCTTCTCCCGCTTATCCGGAGTCGGGTCGCGGGGGCAGCAGCTTCAGTA